>CM077802.1:24241974-24266974 GCA_039737535.1 Lagodon rhomboides
TGGCCATCAACTGGCTAGAACTAAGTAGAGGCACAATCATTTTTTCTTAAGGAACAGGAATTAACAATATCCAGCCTGGCTGACTTTTTTCAAGTTTTTGTATTTTCAGACCGCGTGAAAAGGTGTGTGTCAGTCGGTCCACACTTTGACTGACAGGCAGCTTTCACGCCAGCCTAAAGAACAACCTGAAAGGCAAACTCACCACAGTTCATTTGAACAGCACCAAGCTGTGCATTAGACTCTACACACAATATGACATTCATTTATTTTTCCACACTTACTGTAAAAATAAAAAGATCAGTATATTTTGTGGGGCCTTGTTTGTGTGAGTAGTCTACAGTCAAAGACTTCCATTAAAATTTCATTAAAAATTAATCAGAAGCGAAACCCTGAGGAGGACTGATCTGCGAACAGCGCAAATGATGATTTGTTGCTGTCATATTATTACTTTGAGACTTAATCAAAAAGAAAAAAAAATCTACATAAAATATTCACGGCACATACAAATCACACCTGCATCAGTGCTGTCCACCTGTGATTGGCTCTCTCAGGTTACATGTAGTGCCGCTGTGTGAGAGACGGCCTGTTTGTCTCCGGTCTGCCCCGTTTCCTGCAGGCTAGACGATGAGGTCATGACCACAGGCTGCCATCGATCAGCAACACTTCGGCCACACAAACACCTCGGAGACTCGCCCGGGGAAACGCGCGCCATTATCAGACCTGAGGTTGCCAGGTGAGAAGACTTCTCCTCCTTTAATGGCTCCAGCGCAGCCATGATCGAGATCTTTCCCTGTGCCTACTTCTTTATCGTTGCTGGGTGAGTTGTAGGGTTGCCAGGTTTGGAGATGGCTCCAATTGACACATGACTGAGGTCTTTTGTCACCTTTGCGTGTATCCTTATCATTGCCGGGTCAACTTTAGGGTTGCCAGATTACAGTGGCCCTCATCACCACTCTGTGACTCACCACTGAGCTCCTCCTTTTGTCTTCTGATCCTGTCAGCTCCTGTCTAAATGTTACCAGTGTTAATCCCACTATTTGTCGCCACTCGCTGCGTAACTTCCCGTTTGTCTCCATGTAGCTGCTGGGTCAGTGGTTAATTGCCAGATTTGCAGTTGTCCATCCTCCCTTTATGGCTCTCTGTGACTTGTGACTGAGCTCTGTCCTTACTTTGTTTCTCTGCTCGCTGTAGGTACACTGACATGGTTGACATTTACATCGCTGGTTCTTAAAGTATGGCTCGGGGACAGTCGCAGGGTCACATGTTGATGATTCAGCCTGGTCTCCTTTGGTGATGTGGTGATCCAGGTCCAACATGTGTCAGCTTTCAGAGAGGCAGATATAACCTCTCACTGTTCTGTCAGTTTGTCTTGAACATAAATTGGACTAAAAACAAGCACTGATGATCCCTGTGTTCCCTAAGCTCTTAGACCTTATCTTAGCATTTGCAACAACTACACTCAACAAAAACATAAATGCAACGCTACACTTTTTGCTCTTTTTTTCCGAAGTTAAAGTAAAAGATGTCAGTCATTTTTATCCACAAAAGAAACCTGTGTTAGTGAGCACTTCTCCGTTGCCGAGTTAATCCATCCACTTGGCAGTTGTAGCATATCAAGATGCTGATTAAACAACATGATGATTTCACAGGTTTGCCTCGGGCTGCTCACAATAAAAGCCCACGCTAAAAAGTGCAGCGTTATCACACACATTTCGAGGAGCGTGAAGTTCATCAGAGCTATTGGCCATGAATTAAGCTTTCATTTCTCTACGAGGTTTCGGCAGTACATCCAAACGGCCTCGCCACTACAGACCGCCTGTATCGTGTCAGTGTGTGTGGTTTTTGTATGTAACTGTTGTGAACAGAGTAGGGTTATGGTAGAAGCAGGCATAAACTATAGACAGCGAATGTAGTTTTTTTTTATTGATGGTAATTTGATGTATAGAGATGACTGTGACGAGATCCTGTGGCCCATCCTCGTGGCTTTTCGTCTTGCGGCATCACTTCACTAACCTGACTCTCGCCAGATGAATTTCGTTCCGCCTAGCTCCACTCATCCATCTGGGATCGCTCCATTGGAGATGTGTTTCAGAAGGCTGGGCCTTATCAAAAAACCTTGCATATGATTGGATAAACCACTTGTCTGTCATCTTTATTGATGCGCTACTTCAACCACTCACAGCGGAGCCATTTGGTAGCTCAAGCTCTTGCCAAATCCGGTCGGGAGAAGGGCAAAAACATCGTTTCCACCAACAAAAGCCTTCAGAGCCGTTCTCTGATGTTCTTTTAACGAAAAATATTGGGTATATTGGACAACACGAATGAAATAGCAGCATCAATGTTGACGCTTGCTTCCTCGATGCGAGCCGCCATTGTTGCCTGAATCAAAACAGTCGCTTCTCCGCTACGTCACATCTATGAAACTCCCGCCCGGCGGTCCTGATTGGCTCTACCTGAAAATCTGGTGCCGAAATCCCTCCCAATTGGAGCGATCCCAGATGTATGTGAGTGGAGCTAGGCAGAATGAAATGCATCTGCCGAGAGTCAGGTTATCACTTCACAACCCTATGTTGCAAGGACCTGTAGACGAAGCTGAAAACATCCCAGTTCTTGCATGGCCTCCATACTCACCAGACATGTGAGCCACTGAGCATGATTGGGATGCTCTCACTCGATAAATACACTGGTAATGACAAAGATAAACTGCGTATTTTTGACCAGTCACCAGTCTGAACAAAGCTGCCAGTAATAAAGCTATTATGATGCCACACCTGTCAGGTGGATGAATTATGTTGGATACTAATTATACTAATTCAGATTTTGACACATTTTTGCTCAAAATTTGAGAGTAATACACCTTTTATGTGCACAGAAAAAGTCTTATTGATGGTAATTTGATGCATAGAGATGATTTGATGAGATCCTGTGGCCCATCCTTGTGGATTTTCGTCTTGCGGCATCACTTCATGATGCAGCGTGATAGTACACAACATGTGTTGCAAGGACCTGTAGACGAAGCTGAAAACATCCCAGTTCTTGCATGGTAATACACCTTTTATGTGCACAGAAAAAGTCTTAAAAAAAAATAACTGGTGTAACTCTTCCAATACAAGCGACAGCTGTGCACTGCAGTGGTAGGGAAAATTAGCTGATAATGCAAGAAACACAACTCAAATTATTTTATATTGTTTAATATTTATTTAAAAAAGAAAAGAAAAGAAGACAATCCCTATGGTAGAATTATGGTAGGGTGAAAACTCAAACCATGCATACAAAAAATAAAAATGCTCAGATATAAAATGTTCAGTCACAACAGTTCCAAACACGTGGACACAGGCTGTTCTCTGCTCGTAGACCCTCTCACAGGTTGACCTGACACTATGTCCTGATAGGATCACCACCACTCTCCAAGTGTGTGTGTGTGTGTGTGTGTGTGTGTGTGTGTGTGTGTGTGTGTGTGTGTGTACAGAGACAGCCGAGCTCCTCAGAGTCAGGTTTCGTTGACCTCTGTTGATCTATGTCGGGGTTACAGTGAGGTTGGGCCAAGAGAGGCTTGACATTTCTCTCTTCAACACCTGACCCAGCACATAGCCAGGAGTCTGTGTGTGTGTGTGTGTGTGCGTGCGTGTGTGTGTGTGTAGGTCCAGCAGAGCCACAAGTCTTTATTTCTGCCCGTGAGTTATGCAGGTTATCAGCACTGACCATGTTACAGTGTGCTGACAGCAGAGACAGTTTTATATATATGTGACTCCACATCATGACAGGATGACAAACGCACTTGATGCTGTGGATTTAAATTCAGTTCATTCATGTTAATCAACAAACACATTATTAAACTTTCTTAATACTTTAACAGCAACCTGTCAGCGTTCGTACTTGAACATAAATATGAAAAAAACTAAAAGCCACTCAGTTAAAATGTGGAGTAAGAATATGAAAACAAATGGTTAATTGCTGCTGTTACCATACTTGTATATTATTAATATATTGAAAAGTCAATATAGAGTGAGTACATTTGTTCATTTCATTGTCTAACTTTATTTTACATGATGATGAATTATTATTATTGGATTTCATCGGAGTGAGAGTAAAATCTTATGTTTTTAAACTGCAGAGTGTTGGTATAACTCAGCTGTTAATGTTGCTACAGGCATTTTCGATAAGGGGAAAAGGAGAGTCCTCGTTGATTAATGTGACCTCCACCTTCCCGTCCAAATATTCAAGATAACAAATCCTCATTCTGAAAGCCTCACATTTAAAAAAGAAAAACGGTTCGACATGCAGTGGGCCACAGTGGTTCTTCTCACTGTGCACACTGCAGTATCAAATTCATGACTGTGTATTAACAAAAAAGTTCATCAGTTTGAACATTAATACTTTTGACTGTGTAACATATTTAATTCAAATAAGTCAAAAGCGAATCGATGCATTCTGTTATTATTTGTGTTTAACCTGAGATGTTATAAGAGCCAAACCGCTTGAAGAATTCTAAATAGAATGCGGAACATTTAGATTATTCCCATAATTCCTGATTCTATAATATTACTTTTTCACCAAAATGTATGGCTGTGTAGGCTGATGTGAGGTAGAAAGGGACACACACACACCTCTAGGAGTGAGTGGGAGGCTGGTGTTGTGTAGTGTGTGCGTGTGTGTGTGTGTGTGTGTGTGTGTAGGGGTCAGAGTGTTAGGGGTTGCAGAGAGGACACGCGGAGGTGACGTGTCCGCAGCACAGCATGGTGGGAAATCGGAGAAGAGACGAGGAGAGAGAGAGAGAGGTCAGGTTGTCATCACCATCATGTGGGTTATCTGAGATGGGAGGAGGAGGAGGAGGAGGAGGAGGAGGAGGAGGAGGGTGTCAGTGAAGATGGTGGCAAGAAAGAGAGAGAATGATAGTCAGATGAGTGGGGGTCGGGGGGGTCGGGGGGGTGTCAAACGGTCTGTGTGAGACAGTAAATATATCTGTGTAAATAAATAGTATTTCATCTTTTCTCTCCCTTAACACTGTAGTTTTTTTTTTTTTTGTTTTTACCATTTAACATTAAAGGATTCAGATAGATCTCATGGAGGTCAGAAAGGTCAGAAGATATGTCATGGAAAATACCTTAAGATAGTTTTAAATGAATGTTGAAGAGTTATCTTATATCGATACCTTTTGAGCAGAGCCTCATGTAATCAAAAGCAAGGACAGAAGAATGACGTGAGGGGAAAACAAAGTTTTGCCAGGATTATCTTTGTAAGTTCCTTATCTTATTTTCCATCTGTGAAAACATGTGTAAAGATCAGTTTCACAAAAACAAAATTTCACAGTTGAACACATGGAAATATACATCTTTTTACAAAAAAAAATTTTTTTTTTTTTAACTCCGTTTCACTCCTGATTTTTTCCCCCACATTTTCACAGATGGAAAAATTCAGATAAAATGATTTAGTTCAGACATTCTCACTTGCCCCTCAGGGCTTCCACCCTTGGTATTTGTCTTGCCCTTTGGCGTGCTATGGGCACAAAAAGGGATGAAAATCACTGATTTATAAAATAAGCATCTAAAGATGATCTGACAAATCTACCAAGGAAAATTTGAGTCTAGAATAGAATAGTATTGTTTCATCCAAACAATGAATGCAGGATTATGTTTCTCCCTTACCAATAGAGTGTTTTCTAGGTTGTAACATAGACATTTTTTTTTTCTCTGAATGTGTCCTCTTTAGAGCAATTATTGCTCTACAGTTTACCTAGATTGAACATGGGAAAGGCTTTAAAGGAAGTAATTTTTCAAAAATATTTGGGGATGTTGTTATCTTAAAGTTTTTTTATTTTTTATATCAATCAATAAATCAATCAATAAATCAATCAATCAATCAATCAAGTTTATTTATAAAGCACATTTAAAAACAACCCAAGTTGACCAAAGTGCTGTACAGTTAAAAATGCAGGTATAATACAAAGAATTAGTAAAAAAGACAAAGCAAAACCAGCAACCCTATATAATGTATACACATTCAGATTCTTTTTAAGGGAATCATAGATGTTTGTTTAATTGATCTGATAGCTGTTTTAGTACAATTACTCACAAATATCAAACTAAAGTGCAAAAAACTGGGCGGTCATGTTTCAGCTTATAGATTCAGCTTGAAGGTTGAAAAGCTGCACAGTGGCTGCTAGAGCAGAATAACACAGACAAAAATGAGCCAATGTTTGCCTGCTGTTCCTCACAGTGATCCATTCAGCGCTGCGTGCTGGATGCCAGAGGAAACATTAGCTTTCTGTTGCGCTGCAGCATCCGTCCTTCTCGTTAAAGCCAAGCAGCCCTGGCAGCAGGACACAAACCTCACGCAGGAGTCTGTATTTGCCCAGAGGCAGGTGAGCCCTGCGGTGCAGGTGAGCCCTACGGTGCAGCTCGTCCACAGGGCTCTACAGCCGGGGCTTCATTCATCACCGGGCTGACACATTCCTGCTGTCTGCCTGAGGCTCACACTCTCTCTCACACACACAGCAGGCTGTTGTACTCCCACACAGTGCCATGCGGTCAAACTGACAACCCTGCTCACCCCAAACACACAGTCCGGTCTGTTTGTTTGGAGGTGAAGAGCGCTGGGATTCAGTATCAGTTGTTTTTACATCGATAGATAGTTTAACAATTATAAATCTAATAGAGTCTTCTACTGAAGCCGAACCTGAAAAACTAGCTACATGGTAAATTAAAAAGGAGCGGACCAGTGCTCGAAGTTGGCCTGTACTACTCAACACAGCAAATAGTACTGGCTCTTTTACATTATCTTTGTCGTGACTTTTTCTTGCGTACCGGCACTTCTGACAAGTTGCCGTAGGGTATAGGGTTGGGTACCGTTCACATTTGGACCCGGCCCAATTCCGATACAGATACCCATGGCCTCAGCCAGCTATGAAGTCACTGAGGTCCAAACCGAAGAAATGATTTCTTAAATAAACAGTTAAGAAGACAGTTAAACAACTAGAATAAAAAAAAATCTTACTATGATCAGTCCTTTAAGTGTCTGTGTGTCAGCATTAATTTTACTAATCTATTATTTTCTGAATTCCTACACATGTTGTTCAGAGGCTGTTGGCGAGCTGCTCCCAGGTCTCCTGGCGTCATGTCATTTTACCACAGCCACGTCTCCACAGGACTGTTCAAGGCAGCAAAATGGCAGAATCTGCCGCCGGACGGCTTTCAAATCGTGCTAATTGCTATAGTATCTGTTGTGTTAAAACTTGGTTGGTTGGTTGGTTTACTTTATTAATCCCTGTAAAGGGAAATTAATCATCACGCTGTACATCCAGACATCCAACACACAACACACTACAACTTATAAGTGTAATATAAAACCAGTAATACACCTTTCTGCTGTAGGGTAGCTAAATATTTAAGCTAACATGCTTTTAATTAGTCAAGCTCATTGGTGTAGCCTGATGAAGAGAACAGCAGAGACCAAATTATACACACAAAAAAGACAAACTACCGATGTAGTGTTTCAACCACAGAAGGTCTTCAGGTAAAAGTGAAGACATGAGGTCAGGTGAGTCATCTGATATGAGACATTTTCAGAAAGTTAAGCTGGAGCTTTTTCTTTTATTTCTGAAGTTACTCATGACCCAAGAGCTTTGTGATCTACTTTAAGTAGTTACTTTGATCTCTACCTTTACTTCTCCTTGAGTCGTTCAATTGTTTTCGCAAAGTACTGTTTTTGACACCTCTACCACCTCTTCCTTCACTGTCTGTGCATATTAAACTGACAGCTCTCAGTAAAGGGGAGACAATATGAAGAACAGAGATGAGGAAAAACCTGACTGTGGATTTTTTCACTAAAGAAGAAGGCAGAGTCAATTATTTAAAGATAACAGCTCCTTTAAGAAAAAAATAAAATCAAGACCTTACTAACTTCTAAACTCTGGCTACGGCCATGCTGGTACCTGAAATTCAATACTGGTACCCAACATTGCCTTTTTCCGGTATTTTTCTCTCTCTGTAATAACACAGATTCAGTTCTGTCAATGGGAACCATGGGAAAAAGTTAAATCATACACTTCTAGAGACAATATATCATGCGCCATATTTCCAGTGACAATGCACATCGTATATCAGTTGGTCTTTCTGAGTTTTACTTGAGCAGCGTCATTTCTATACTGCATTAAAAACTTTAAATGAACGCCATTCATACATAAAACTGAACTTGAAAACTATAATTTTAAATCCCTCGACATGACCTCATAAAAGACGAGAACAAAATGTACAAAAAAATGAATAAATATATATTCTATGAAGTAAACTGCTACATTAATTGTTCCTGCTCAACTAGCGAGTGCTGAGAGCCAAACAGAGGTGGATAGAGTAGCCTGAAAGTGTACTCAAGTAAAAGTACTGTGACTTATCATAAACAGCTACTCAAGTAGTAGTAAAAGTAGTGAAGCAAGAGTTAGAGTACAAAAGTACAAACTAAAAAAGTTACTTTAGTGAGTAAGTTAAAAAATGAAAAAGAAGAAAACAGCAGCATACCTTTGTGGATTCCCCATGTCTCACTTTTTGTGGATCTTCTGGAAGTATTTGTAATTATTTGAACCCAGATGGTCTCAGGTAAAGAAGTGAACAGACAATAACAAACCATCATCTCCTGATTAGGTCTGCTACATTTACACCAGGACAATACTTCCAGTCTGTATCTCGCATATGTACATTGTAAGATCTAAGCAAGATCTGGAGAAGTTGCAGTTGTGAATGCTGGCTGTTTAAAAGCTGTCACCAAATGTACATAGCTGGCTGTTAAAACCTTGTATAAATACGTATATATGAAGTATATATGAAAATTGTGAACATTTTAAGGTTTGTTGAAAAGTTAATGCCAAACTGAATTTGTGGCTTTAACATATTTGAATTAGCATCCGAAGACCAATAATAGTTGGGTGAGAATGAAGAACTCAATACTATGAGCTGTGATGCTGGCTTGAATCTGTGTCGAGAAGCAGCTGATGGAGTATGGAGATACGTTATGGTCAGTCTGAATGGGACTGACAAGTTGAAAAAAAATACATAGGGAAACATAGGGGAACATCAATATTTAAATCTATTACATTGATAATTGCATCATGATGCGTGTGACATTGGATAAAGAGGAAGAGGACGAGGACAGAAGGGGATGAGGTGCTGAGAACATGAAGAAATGGAGGAGGAAGAGATGGGAGAGTCGGAGGAGGACAAAGTAAAAAGAGGAGTTTGTGAGAGAAAGACAGACAGAGAGACAGGCGGACAAACAGACAGAGAGAGTTCAAACCTGAAGCAGGTCGAGATTTTTTCACAGTTAAACTCAACAGAAAGACCTTAACATCAGTCCACCAATCAGAAAGGAGGAAGACCCTGATTGGAGGATCAATGTACGGCTGTGTCATTGAAAGAGAAATGAAGAGAGAGCTGAAAAAAGTCATCTTTAAGAAGCCAGAACTGCTGCTATGACTACTGCTACTGTAGATTTTGTTTTTGTAGAGTCAAAAATAAGGAAATGACAGCGAGTTAAAAAACTGCTACTGTTGCTATCCTGAAGAAATCTAGGCTCAAATTTAACATTGGGGCTAATGAGGGAGTTGGCTGGAGTGCTTGTTGTTTGAAAGCCTCGACAGCCAAAAGTGGAAGTTCTATTGCTGAAATAAGACATCAGCTGAAAGAAGATTCCCTAGAATTTTATGTCAAGATAAGAGAAAATTGTGGAATGTACAGCGCAAAAAGTAAAGGAAAAAAAAAGAAAAGAAAAGGCAGGAAGGGAGAAGAATTGAGTGCGCTCAGCATCACATTTTGGGGAGTCTTTCTCTGTATGACATCTCTGTAAAGATGTGCCTTCGGGTACCAGTATTTGACACCAGTTGTTTTAATGTGAATTAGCACTCGGTAGTACCAACGAAATTCAGTTTCCACCCTTAAAAGTACAGAGTTCAGTACCAAACCTACTGAGAATGTATAAAAACGTTTAGTGTCACTGCTGTTTGTGATTGTCTTTTTTGTGTTTTGTGATTGGTTTTGTCTGTCCTTTCAGGATTGGGTCGTGGTGCTTTTTTTTTGGTGGTGGGGGGGGGTAGTTTACTTCTTACTAACCCATTATCAGAATTGTTGGCAATTCTATGTCTGAAACCGACTGACCAATTCATCAACATGTTGTTTCAGCTCGAAAAAATGATGTACATCAACATAATGGAGTTGAACTCTCTCAGGGTGGATGGGGTGGCGGAGGGTGGGCTGTCACACACAGATAACTTCTGTTTCAGAGCTGGTACATTTGTTATCTCACATTGCAGGCCTGGTTTTAGTGTCCACATTGTGTGCAACGATGCCAGGAAAGAAACATGTCATACAGCAATGTTCAAAAACATGTGGTTTCCACCATCCGACTGTCTTGTTCCTTGACGTCATCATTTGATTTATTCTATTAGCCTTGGACAGCAGGATTCGTCCACTGTGCTCTGTATATAACTGAAGCTGTCTTGGCTAATTGAACTATTCAAACTGTGAAAAAGTATCCAAACCAAACATTTCACCAAGTTTTATGAGGCAAAGAAATCTGACTAAATGATCAGCTCCGTCATGGTTCAGCAGTTTGGCAAACGTGAACAGATTCCACTCTTCTGACCAATGAGCAGTGAGGAAACTGAGCGTTACTTCCTGGTTTCAGGTTTTTGGCTTGTACACAAAGAGAAGGGCAGATGCTTTGGCACATGTTCCTCCAGCAGCACGCAGGAACACTGCATGTGTCTGTGTGTGAAAGAAACTTGACTCGGTGTGTTAGGGGTGTGTGTGACAGCAGTGTGTGTGTGAGCACAGTGGAAGACGGATGAGTGTGTGAATTCATGTGACTTCCTGTGTACCAGTCAGCTGGAAGCTTTTGACTTGATTAAAGCCTTTGTGTGTTTGCGTGTGTGTGTGTGTGTGTGAGAGAGAGAGAGCGAGAGACAATGAAAGACAACGTAGAAAGAGCAGCTTGGAGAGACACAGTTTGTGTTTGTGTGTCTGAATGCATGATTGTGTATCATCAACATACACAACCCTCAGTATCAGAATGGGCGACTGCATGGTGTGTGTACAGTAAGTGTGTGTGTGTGTGTGTGTGAGTGTGGGTGAGTTACAAACCAGATGCTGCTTGCTGGGAGAGACAAGACTGTCTGGCACAAATAGATGAACACCACCTGGAGGAGAGGGAGAGAGACGGAGTGTCACAAACATGTTTCACACAATCACAACATCCCAAAATGCTAAAACCTGGACTCTGAAAATGGATACAGGAAGTCGTGACTTCCAGGGCAAAGGTGCAATAACAGGAACAAATCTAAATCTTGGTCTCAGTACTACTATACAATCAAAGTCAATTTAAAAATGGCTCAACAGAGTGTTGTCCAATGTGTTCTGTATTATTTCATGTCATAGTGCTGCTGAAACACCAGAACGATGCTCCACCACTTTTTTTCTGCAGTGGAGAAACAGAATATTCACAGTTTGCGTTCCTGTTGGAATTCATGAGCATTCTTTAAGCGCTTAATGTTCCAATCATCACTGAAGCATATGTCATGCAAGAGAGCCAATGAAGACATTAAAGGTATATTCCGGCGTAAATTTAATCCATGGTCTAACACACCTTGACACCGAGTAAGACTCCCCCTCGAGAGGTCAAGTTTGCTGACCACTAGCTTAGCTAGTTTTAGCAACTTCAGAAAAGAACGCACGAAATACATACAATGCCGCTTACGCCTCCAATTAGAAACCGCCATCAAAAAGCCACAAATAATGGTCAGAACAGCACCAAACTTACATGGAATGCTCAGTTCTTATTATCGAGAGTTGACAGAGAAAATAACGGAAGTAATTGAGTAATAATCATACATTTTCATCCTTGAGCTGCGGAAATCTACTGCACTCAGTTATCGACTCGTCAGGGCTTCCCCACACAGGCAGGCTGCTGGAGGAGAGGGTGAGTTGTGCTGTGTTTTTAATACAAATCCGGCTAAGCTAGCAGATGTTTGATGCTTCGTACTGTGTGCTGGGACTGTACGTGTACTGTTGCTGAAGTTTGGTGCTGTTCTCACCATTAATTGTGGCTTTGAGTGGCTTTTTGATGGCGGTTTCTAGTTGAGACATAAGCTGCAGTGTATTGTTATCGTGCAGTCTTTTCTGAGGTTGCTAAAACTAGCTAAGCTAGCGGTCAGCTAACTTGACCTCTCGAGGGGGAGTCTTACTCGGTGTCAAGGTGTGTTAGACCATGGATTAAACTTACACCGGAATATCCCTTTAAATTGAATTGTCCAAGTTGTGTTGTAGTTAGTATGCATTTGTGATGCTTGATCACAATGTCAGCCTATGCACAGAGTAACATGCAAGAAAGCAGTCGGCCTTAAAGTTCTGCTGGTGGCCTCTGAGCAGTACAGCGAAACATGTTTTCTCTAGTAGCCTGGCTGTAGACTCTTATGGTATGTGCACATGATCCTTCACTTCCAGGCTTCCCATTCATTGTCATAAAGCAGCTGTTCAATACATTCTGTTAGCATCACTTGCATTTTGAGTGTTGGAAGATTGTGTTGACCGTTATGAATTTGCATAAAGTTCAGGGCATCCAGCATGACTTGCTGACTCCGGAAACTCCTGAAAAATGGTGAAAACCAACCATCAGGTTAAAATTAACACAGATTCAGTCACTGCATGGCTCATTTCTCACCTAGAATGGCCACGAGTGGCATACGACCAATGAGGTGCAGCCAGGAGTGTTTGAACAGTTGCTGGTAAGCGTCCAATACTGGGAAGACTCCAAAAACGCCTCTGTGGACACGTACCATTAGCCTTTTTTTTTTTTCATAATAGTCTCAATACGATTGGTTGCTCAAGAATCTACAGTATGTAAGTGTCCATTTTCACGTATACAAAGAAATTGTGTAGTGCAAGTGTGTGACCATAACACATCTACGGTAGATGTTAAAAAACAATATGGCATGCATTGTCCATGAACCTCCTTACTATATATATATATATATATATATATATATATATATATATATATATATATATATATATATATATATATATATATATATATATATATATATATATAGTCACATATAGACTATATGTATATATATATATATATATATATATATATATAGTCACATATATATTTAATACACACACACACACACGTGTGTGATTTTACCTCTCCTGTCTTCTTAGCTCAGCGGGCTTTACAATCTGTACAGTGACATCCTCCGTCCTTAGATCTTCAATTCAAGTGAGGACAAACTAAGAAACTGAGAGGAAAAAAGAACCTTTCAACAGGGGAAAAACGGAAGAAACATCAGGAATAGCCCCAGAGGAGTGTGCCATATTGTATAGTGTTCGGGGGACTCAACTCTGTTCCCATTGGCTTGCAGACCAGAAGTCCCTTGACATCATCTGTGCAGGCGGACTTTCTTGAGCTGGACAGATCAGAGCCTACAGCAGAAAACAAACAAGGAAATCAAGAATTATGCACATGGTAGTTACGAGTTGAAAAGTTGACTTTCGAGTTACTTAGTTCAGATTCTTGAGTGCAGCTTCACCCTGCTAAGATTTACTGTCACTAACAGATATTTCCACCTGTCAAACCTTTAACCAATGCAGGTTTTAAGGTAATGAAACCAAACGCCCAGGGGTGGGTTCTTCAGGAGGCCTGGGAGATTAGGTCATTTCCAACAAAAACCGTGTTGGCCCTGTGTGTGTGTGTGTGTGTGTGCATGTAAAGGAGAGGAGGAGTCTCTCCATCCCTTAGGTCTATTGCTGTGCTGTCTCATCAATAACCTTCATATTGACAGGTGATGGGACACACACACACACACACACACACACACACACGGGCAGGGGAGGGACTCCCCCACAGTGTGACGACTCTCCCTGTGTAAGAGAGACAGACTGTTTGTGTGTGTGTGCGTGTGTGTGTGTGTGTGTGTGTGTACCGGTCTTTCTAAAGCAGCCATGTGAATGAGGTTTTCAGGTTTAGGAAACATCTCTATGTGTCTTCAGCTCTGTCACTGAGCAGGTGGTCAGTCCAGTCTCATCTGCCTTCCCCTCTGTCATACACACACACACACACACACACACACACACACACACACACACACACCACACACACAGAGGAAAGGACAGATGTGTGTAGTCACGAAAGTGGCACAGAAGCAACATCTGCCCAGCAGTCAGCGTCTCTCATTTGCTCTCTCCCTCTTTGTGTGTGTGTGTGTGTGTGTGTGTGTGTGTGTGTGTGTGTGTGTGTGTGTGTGTGTGTATGTGTGACAGTTTTATAAGAGTGAATAAAGAAACAGAGAGAATCACTGTGGAAACTCAGATATTTATAGATAGTTTTATTTAGTAGTTTATTGAACAGTGAGTGTGTGTGTGTGTGTGTGTTAGTGTGTGTGTGTGTGTGTGTGTATTTGCTGCGGATAATTAAATGCCAATAGGGGAGAGAATCTCATTTGCAGTGAAGGTCTTTATAGCAGAGTTCCCATGTCAATCACACACACACACACACACACACACACACACACACACATACACACAAACAGGTTAACAAGCAAATTAAGAGTGAAAAGAGAGGAGCAAATGAGAAGGAAGTAGAGGTGTAGAAAGAGGGGAAAGTTATGAGCAGGATTTGTGGGTCAGAAAAGAATAAGAGACGGAGGAAAGTGAGGAGGGAGAGGAGAAGACGGGGGACGGCAGAATGTAATGTCATGGGAGAGGACAAAGAATGGGAGGTCAGAGTGTGAAAAACAGCGAGAGGAGGAGAGACAGGAAGAAGAGGATGGCAGAGAGGAGGTAGCAGGAGAGGAGGTCAGGGAGGAGGAGGTGTGCAGCAGCTAGTCCTGCTGAATAATCCAAAGTGACAGTTCATTTAACTACTGACAGCCTGTGACTCTACTTTCACACTCTGGGTATGACACAGGATACTGAACACACGTTCAACCATCCATAACCGCAGGGAGACCGCTGACCATCTTCACCAGTCACAGGTACACAGTGTTCCTGGAAGACGTGGAGCTGTGCTTCCTGTAAATATTACTAAATTGTTAAACAATGGGACACTTTTCATTTTTTTTGTTTGTAGCTTCCACTGAATGAACCAGTTAGCTGATGAGGTCACTGTAGTGTGACTAAATACAAAGTCAAAGGAACTTTTCACAAAATATTCTGTTCCAGTGCTTCACAGACTAACTCACAAATGCCGTTTTTCCACCGACAGTACCAGCTCGCCTCGCCTCGACTTAGCTCGCCTTTTTTGCATTCCCATTACCGAAATCTGGTACCTGGTACCTGCTAAAGTGGTACTTTTTTAGTATCACTTCTGTATAATTTCCAACCGAGCTGAGCTGATACTTCTGTGTGACGTAAGCTGGCAGCCGGCCACTGATTGGACAGAGAGCGACGCCACTTGACGACTCATGACGAGCGCGACGTCCGAGCCTGACACCCGCTACCTTTAAAAACTAGCATCTGCGTTCAGTCAACATAGCGATTACATGGAAGGAACAACGCGCAGGAACACGGCGTGGACCGTGGCAGAGGTGGAGACGCTCCTGAGTGTTGTCGCTGAAGACGCATCCAGAACGAGCTTGATGGTGTGACAAGAAATGAAAAGGTGTACGTGTCTTGCGTAGCCCACAGCTAGCCCTGTTTATGTGTCGCGTGGATAAGAACGTCACTGATGACGACCCGCCCACGTTGATGACGACCCGCCTATGTTGAAGAGATACCAATTCTAGGTGGAAACTCAGCGCATTTGAAATCAAACCAAGTAGAGCCACGCTAAGCCGAGGCGAGGTGAGCTGGTACTGTCGGTGGAAAAACGGCAAAAGTAGTTGAAAGCCCGGATTTTAAAGCTGCACCAACATTCAAATATTCTGCAGCCAACTGGTGGAATAATATAATTAATCAATAAAATATTGATTAATTACATTTAAAAGGAAAAGAAAAAACGTTTTTCCTCCTGCGGTACTTAATATGTATCATTTGAACAGAGCTCGATCCTGATCACACTTGGGTATCAGATTTATAATGACACAAGCCCCATTCACACTGCCTTTTCAAGGCGCCGACATTCCGCAACTCAGTCTATGTGAAAAATTATGGAGGTAAAACGGGGAGACAGTTTCGTTCTTCCTCTGATCTGCCAGCGGAGTTAATAACAGAGGTGAGACGACGTCTGTGTGTAATAATAAGCCGGCAGCGCAGGAAAGGAGTGTGACGGTCTGATGACATTCAGTCTGAAAGCTAAACAGATCCTTCACCCATCAAATAAAAGACTTCAGCCCACAAAGTAATGTTACAAGACCCAACAACAGTACCTGTGGTAGCAGGTAGTGTCTTTGGCATCATTAGATTGCTTTCATCCTGTCTGTCCTAATGACTCTCTGCTACACTTCCTGTTGCTGTTGAATGGTGGGAACTATGTGATGTGATTTAGAGCAAACAACTTTAACTCAGGTCATGTCCTCTGTATTTCTTCTGGGTCTTTGATATATTAATCTAAATATTGGTCATATCATTAAAATAAACAATTATATATCATAAAAAAATGGCAAATTTAGAGTTAATCAAACTGTAGTTAATAGTTATTTCACTGTTGAGAATAGTGAAATGCTGTATAAACTATTTATGAGAAATTCTTTCTCAAAATTGGCCATTTTTGTTACTTATATTCGTCTTCTTCTTCTTCTGTCGGAATTTGAGTCCAATTTCATCTATTCGCTGTAATGATATGTCCTAAGCGATTATCGGTCCTGTCAAAATGCGGGGAAATGCGTAGACTTATCTTTATTTCCATCCACAGTTGCATTGATTTCTTCATTCAGTATATTCAGGCAGTCAACTGACCTCATTTTTTGGGTACATAACACTGTTGAACCAACACCTGACCAACTGAATCCACACTGCTCACACAGGCTTATAGGCACAAGGCATGATGGGTGCATCGCTTCAGTCCAGTCTTCATGCTCCCTAGCAGACATTTAAATGCAGAATTCTTACTTATTACATCTTTAGAGCAGATCATTTAAAAAAACAACTAGAAAATGTGTACTTCCTGCGGAAATTCAGTGTTAATGCTGACAGCTGAAGTGATTTCAAAAAATCTGCTGAATATACTGGAAAATAATTGCCTGAAATGCATAAAACTATAATGAATTGCACTACACTGCTGCAAACCCTCATGTAGAAGTAGTACAAGTAGTAGTACAAGTAGCAGTAGTAGTAGTGGTAGTAGTAGTAGCAGCAGTAGTAGTAGTTGAAGTATTAGCTGAACATATGCTGAGCAGTAGCAGAACAGAAGTTGAAAATGTCCCAATAAGACTGAATGATGAATCATTTGAATTAAAAACACCTCCCAAACTCCTGCTTGTCTGTAATGTTCATGGCCAAAATATGTATAGAGTGAGTAACAGGAGACATTGATGAACTCTGTGATGTCTTTGATGCCCTTTATTTCTGTTAGAGCGAGAGATAGAATTTGTTCTGTCTGCTCTCCTCCAGAAATTTAGCCTCAAAATTAAAACTGAGGCTTATGAAGGAGTTAGTTGCTGGAGTGCGTGTCAGCATTCACACTAATGATATGATCACTCAATTTGCACGTGGCTATTGTTTTTTTTTGGGGGTAATGAGCATGTGCCTGAAAAAACAACAGCAGACTACATTTGGTTAGAACTGCTGGGCCCTGTGCCAGAGATGTGTCAAATAAATAAAGGTCAAGCAGCAGGTGTCAACTACCTGTCAATAAATAAATAATGATCTACTATCGTTCCTGTGTATTGTCACCTACTTGCCAGGAATGCTTATTACGTTTGTGTGTTCTCAGGTGTATGAAGTAAAGCAAAAGTTGTGTGGACAGCATGAAATACACGTATGTGCAGACAAGATTACAACCCTCTCTGGATGATCGGTGGTGTGCACAGTGCAGAAGAAACAGGTAAAATGGTTTTACATCAGCAGCCCTATGAAATTGGAAAGAAAAAACAGTCTGGTAAGTTCACTCAGGATTTCTGAGTTGGGTGTATGAAACCTTTTTCAATCTGTTTTGCCCATTTTAAGTCATTTCCAGGTCATGACACGGACATCACATTGTTTGTGCATCAAATGTCGCAGACGAAACTGAGTTAATAACACCTGCATTTGCGCTGCTATGAGGTGTGATGCTTCTGCGTCTTCACAGGAAAATGAAGCTAGTAAGATTGTGTGGTAAAGGTTTCTTCAGGAAAATTACCAGATTGATGGTTGATTTCACCTTTAACATTGTGACTGAGGATAACGTGGACATAAAATTAAACCTCCCCTCTCCTGCAGCAGGGTTAGGGGATGTAGAAGAGGAGAGAAGGAAAATGGGAGAGGATGATCTAATGTTAATACATTCATTCATACAATTAACACAGAGCCTGAGAGGCCATCACACGTTTGTTTCTGTGTGTGTGTGTGTGTGTGTGTGTGTGTGTGTGTGTGTGTGTGTGTGGATTGATGTGTGGTCAAATTAAAGAGGAAGGCTGGTGGATCGCGCTTGAATGGAGCTTAATTTACATGCTAATGTGCGTGTGTGTGTGTGTGTGTTATAGAGCTGCGGATGATTATTTTAGTCTGGATGAATGGTGAGATGAGCTGACACTGCCTCAGTGTGATGTCACTCACAGACACACAGTTGACAGGTTTGGAAAAAAAGATGTTGACCATTTAGGTCTGTCAGTTCCCGCTCCCTGTGTTACCTCATGGTTTACTGAGACATAGATGGAAAAGAGTCAGGACGTGTTGGAAATCGCCTTCCAACGTACTGCTCATACAAACTTTGATGTCAAGTTGAGGATGTGTTGCATTTCAGCTGCTTACTGCACATACTTAGCTTAGGGTCTCTGGCACATGGATGTATGGAGGAGAAAATAATGTGTTCGATTTAGTCATGTGATGCAGAGAAGATGTATTTTTTCAGTATACTTCACCACTTAAACATCCACTTAGTAGGCAGTATATACTGGTTGAGTACATACATTCAAATGTATTCTGAGCTGGGTTTGAGTGTGTAGGATGCTCACACAAGAAAAACAAAAATTGACTTCTGCTGGCATCTGCATCCCGAGTCGTCCATGTTGTTAGGATCGGGCAGTAAAAAGCACTTTAGCCAAGGTTAGGTGAGAGATTGTGGTTTTGCTTAAATGTGAATAACCGTGAATAGCACGCCATGTTTCATACTTCAATTCACTGTTGACTTTTTCAGTATTAAAACCAAGACCATCTCTCCCTAACCTTAACATATACCAATTTCACACCTGACAAAAAACCCATTAAACACCCAGTAACATATGGCTTTTGTCTTTCATGTGAATGTCTACGATTGGCATTTTCTCCCGTGTCAAATGACTCCGCACTAGTCACAGGTGTTCGTCGGCTACAGCCCCGATCAGCTTCAATGAAAAACACAGGTGAAAACATGAATTTTCACCCCTTGTCAGTTGCGATGCTATAATGCATGTTGACGTTAAGGATGCTGGTTTTATAACACTTTTACAATATTTGGAAAAATATTTTATGCCCTTTTTGTAAAATGTTGTTTGTTTTGGGTTTTTATTTTTGGCTTTTTTGTGCAATTCTAAATCAGTGGAGTACCACTTTCATTCCTAAATGCTTTAAACACAACATCAGGTCCTACAGACAAAACCGATGTGCTGTGCGAGTGTGGTTTTACAGAGTCAGTTGTTCTTAGTAGGAGCAGTACTGACCTCGTCTGCCCTATTGGACCCACCTGATCATCTACACCTTCATCAATCAATCAATCAATCAATCAATCAATCAATCAATCAATCAATCAATCATACCACCAATCCATCCATCCAATACCATCAAAAAGTGTTTCCTCTCTGTTTGCGCACACAAACTGCTACATGTCTATCATAACCATGTTAAAATCAAACAGCTCCTGAGATTGATCAGCTGTGTATCAAGAGAACCAGCAGCCTGTCTTTCTGCAGTAATATTACACAGCGACAGCTTCCTTCAGTCTTTCCTTTTTTTAAAGAACAAAAGAGGAGATGATGGTGATGATGATGGTTTAACAGAAGACGGAGAGAGAGAGACACTGAGGATGGGTGGCATTGAATATACTGTTACCATGGCAACCAAAAACCCATCACCCAGTCCCATCAACGCTCCCCAACCCTCATTTACAGTCAGATCCCGTCAGGTCCCGACCCCTGCCGACACTGTAACTATGGCAACCAGGAAGATGCATAGAGACAGCGAAGACTTGCAAATGGTGAGGAGATAGATAGATAGATAGATAGATAGATAGATAGATAGATAGATAGATAGATAGATAGATAGATAGATAGATAGATAGATAGATAGATAGATAGATTTCAGTTAGTAAATAGTGGACATTGATGGGATAACCTCAGTCTTCAGGTTCCTTCTTAAGACACACCTTTAAAGTCTCTAGTCTTCACACCTTTAGGAGCTCTAATGTTCATAAGCCACTCAAATAAAAGCAATGGTTGGCTAGTTGGGAGGAGAACCAATCGCAGCTCTGATAATGAGGAAAGTTATGCAGAGTTACATTCAATGAAATTATTAAACGGTCAGTTCAACCCAAAATCAAAAATAAATCCTCCAGTCTGTAGTGTTATTTATCCATTTAGATTGTTTTGGTGTGAGTTGCTAAGTTTTGGACATACTGGCTGTAGAGACGTCTGCCTTGTATGGGATGTAATGGAACTAGATGACACTTGAGCAGTTCCATGTTTGAACCATTTTTTTTCTACCAAACTATAATTAAGAGCCATAACAAAATCACTACATATCCTGTTGTGTAAATGGCTTATAGGTGTCACTGTAGGAGCAGTCTTCTAATGACAGTAGGCCTATAGTTGGTTAGACTGAACTTAAGATGATCAGTGCCCAAACTTATTTGACTTTATTTATACCTAAAGGTGTTTGTGGAGGTGAGCGTGGTCGAGGTGAAGCTGTGGGAGAGAGAGAGGTGGAGAGGGCTCAGGAGAGCAGAGCCAGGTGAGTGATTGGCAGAGCTGGCACCCTGTTATTAATCACGGTCTCCCTTTATATGCAGTAGCGTGCTGGACCTCAGATGGGAGATGCAGGGGAGATGTGCAGGAGAGCAGACGGAGGAGCTGCAGGACGAGACGCACAAGCAACGTTCGGCCCCCCTTGATAGCATTATTGTGTCTGAAGTGATTTTAGCAATAAAAGACAGGCTTAAATCCAGAACTGTATGCTTGGAGGACTCACGGTAGCACGGAAAAGGCTACAGTGTTTTTGTTCACTTTCGATTTTTTTTCTTAATGTAGACAGCAAGAAAAACACGTGTATGTGCAGACAAGATACAACCCTCTGTGGATGATCGGTGGTGTGCACAGTGCATAAGAAACATGTAGCATGGCTTTACATCAGCAAAGTTACGCCCTGTGAAATTAGAAAGACAAAACAGTCTGGTAAGTTCAATCAGGATTTCTGTGTTTTAGCTGGCAGCGAGGAAAACTCTTAACTTAAAAAAAAAAGACTCAATAGTAAATAATTAAAAGGGGAAAAATATATAAACTGATGGTTGTAATGTGTTGTATCGATGGGGACTGGGGACATGACTCATGAATACCTACATTTGAAACTTACCAAACGATAACTCAGTGGTGGTGGACGCATTTCAAACAATAACCAACCCTATCACACACAAGAACTTCAACAATAGATGATTCTGAAAACCCACAAGTACGTTCATCCAATGAGAAGATTTAAAATTCTCACTTCCTCCAACATCTGTGAAACTACATTGTACAGTCAGGGAAAAGAACAAAAGATCAAGGTTGGGGGAAGATTGTGGTTACAGTTAATAAAACTTAAAAACGTTAATAAAACGTCTCTGACAGAAACAGGATAACATCTAACACGAAACTGCCACTTTGTAAATCAGTCATCACGGCTGCGGGTTATTGTCAGGATTTAACTTGTGTTATTTGTTCCTGTTTTGCCTAGGACAGCCTAGTTAGAATTTAGTGAAGCTCACCTGAGAACTTGATATTTCTATGTGCAACAGCTTGTGAAGACCCTCCAGTGTGGAAATGGTTTGGTGAATAATTGACTTGTTTCCCAACTGGTAACTTTTTTCTAGGCCTGTACTTAGTTGTGTTTTCTCATTACCCCAAACTCAAAGATATATTAGTGAGATCCAATTTGGTTCCACAGATTGAGTTCTTGCAATGTCTGTTACCCTAATGGCAACTGCAGATGTAATGCATTTACTCTATACAACAGCCCTTACACATGCATTTATTGTAGACAGCCCACTTCCAAAAGAATCCATTACCGGAAGTTATTCTGGTTGTTCAAAGTTAGTCTTAAGGACTTACTTAAAGGTATAGTTCACCCAAAACTGAAAATTCAGTCATCATCTCTGAATTATGCTCAGAATAACTTTGAAAGATTATGTCTTATAAAAAGGGTTTAGATGGATAAATCAGCAGTTTGTGCAGCATCGTTCTCTCCACGACTCCGCTCCAGAGGGTTAGGGTTAGCCTTCTTAATGACTTTGTGAAGTCTCTTGGTGTCTCTGGCCCTGATGCTGCTCCCCCAACAGATAGCTGCAAAGAAAATTGTACTGGCAACAACAGACTGATAAAAGATGTGCACACATGAAAAGATCTGCGCTTCTTCAGGAAGTAGAGTCCGCTCTGTCCTGTCCTGTATACATCCTTAGTGTTGCATCTCCAGTCCAGTCTGCTGTCAAGGTGAACATCAAGGTATTTGAACTTCCACCTCTTCTACCAGGGTGGAAACAGAGCTCAGGTTAGTCTGGGTCTTCCTAAAGTCCACAACCATCTCCTTTGTTTTTGCCACATTTAGAAGAAGGTGGTTTTCTCAACACCATGAAACAATGCGGTCCACCAGTCCTCTGTACTCCTTCTCTTCTCCACCACTAAATAACATATTTTCAAATCAAGTTCAGATCTGCAGGCTTCTGGAGACGTGGTGACGAGCTGTATGGAGCCATTTCATGCTTATTTTTTATTGTTTTGGGGCAATCTGTTCCTGAAATCTTTTCCTTGTAGATAAGTGGATGTAGCTAAGACAAAAACCGAGTTAAAGGTATGGCTGAACATTGGTTCAGTTTCTTGGGGAATTAAACTTTTTCTATTGATGAGGCAAGAGGCAGCTTGGAACAAAAGTTTAAAGTTATAATGCAGAGTTTGACCATAATATAAATAATATATAAATAATGAATTAAAGAATGAGGATAGAGAGATCCACCTACATGGATCTCTACATGCAATGTTAAAAAAAAAACATTGCATGTAGAGATCCATGTAGGTGATACTGACCGGAAGGCATTGTCATACTGTTGATCTGTTTTCACACAATGACTTGAAGGAGTCACAATTATATCTTAAAAGAATAAAACAAATATACCCAGAGTTTCTTCATCTAGTGACTCAGGGAGATTTCCGGGACAAATAGGAGAGACGGTGGACTGAGGTATGGTAACATTTAAAAACATCCATCATTAATAAATGGTGTTCATAAACATTAGTTAATAGTCATTTCAAAATCAACAAACAGTTAAACGCTTTATAAACCATTTATTAAGCAATTGTAAAGGTTTATAAACATCAGTTGCAACTTTATAATGGCCATCCAGATACATCCAGAGATGACACAGTATTTATTAACCATTTCCATCAGGTGTAACTTTACAATAATCAGTTTTATTAATGCTTAATGAAGCATTCTTTGTTTGTTAAGAGTTGAAAAACCATTGGCTAAAATTTAATCAACTATAAAATCAGCATTTATTAATGATGGTTATTACACAGCATTATCCTGTAGACTGGCAGCCACATGTGTAACAGCCTGCCATGGGTTTTGCCATTCTCTATGCCTTGTAGTATTATAATGGTTTATTGTTTGTCTTGTTTGTTTTTTTTTGTTTTTGTTTCCTCAGATTTTATAATTGGTGTTAATATGATTTGGCAATGTTGTATTATATGCAGTCATGCCAGTAGAGACCCTTTTTGCAGCCTTGCCTTTTTCTCTTTTTTGATGTCTGTTTGTAAACAAGTGACTCACTGGAAAAGGCGTAAGTTTTCTTTGGTTGCTTTGACTCACGTGTACCATAATTTTTTCTTTTTCAAATTCTGTGACAGAAGCTGACAAAGAGACTGCCAATGTCTCCATGACCAGATAATCGAATTGAACCTAATTACAACACTATAGATACTAATATAAACAACATTACATACACACAGGTCCAGCCTCCAATTCAGACACAGTACAGATTGCCCCCTAGTGTTGTTGATTGTGTACTGCAAGAGGGGGCTGAGACCAGGACTGGATTGTGTGTGTGTGTGTGTGTGTGTAAGGTGTTAAGCCTCCTACTCACTGACAGCACTCAGAAAAGTCAAGAGGCTATCTCCTTTTCACTGTCACACACACTCGCACACACACACATACACACACACACACACAGAGAGAGAGAGAGAGAGAGAGAGAGAGAGAGAGAGACCCCCTGACTCTTAGCTCATGTGGTTACACACTCACAACCTAAAGCTATAGTGGCCTTAAAACTCTGACAGAACTGATTTGGTCCTTGATGTTTAATGTTAAAAAATGTCAAGTTGATAAAACATGAAAATGAATGAGTTTTGTTTAAAGTACCAGTGTAGAAACCATATAAACGTTTATCAGAGAAGAAGTTTTATATACAGCATCAAGTACTTTATCAAACAGATCATAATCCCTGGAACATTTGGTTGCTTGGTTGAGAATGTTAGAAGAAAGAAAGAAAGAAAGAAAGAAAGAAAGAAAGAAAGAAAGAAAGAAAGAAAGAAAGAAAGAAAGATCAGCGTTATCAACCACATTCTCCAACGCTTCACACAACTTCACTGCACAGCCTTACCCTGGGGCCCGTTGCCATGGCAACACAGTGATGGAGAGAGTGCAGGGCTGATGTCAGGGTC
>CM077802.1:24269474-24304474 GCA_039737535.1 Lagodon rhomboides
AAGACTAAAAAAAGAAGAAACGCCCCTTCCTGTTCACACTGTACACCTATGACTACACTCCCACACATCAAGAGAACGATATTGTGTTAAGAATGTGAGTGACATCACCATTTTTGGCCGCATCATAAACAACAATGAGAATTAATATCGGAAAGAAATCATCACAACATCGCTGAGAACCTATCTTGGTCATCAAGCATCACCACCCTGGTCAAAAAAGCACAGAAAAGGCTTTACTTCCTATGAAAACTTTGGAAAGCTAAATTCTGGAGCCAGATTTACGGCTCCTTTACAGAGGAGCAATAGAAAGCGTTCTAACTGGAAACATCACAAACTGGCATGGTTCATCACGGCCTAGGACAGGAAGGCTCTGCAGCGGGTGATTGTAAACCATCCACCCATCTACAGAGCATTAGTGACATCAGTGAAGTAAGATGTCTGCACAGATCGCAAAGGAAACTAAAAGACAACGGCAACCACAGCCACAGTCTGTGCACCCTGCTGCCATCTGAAAACAGATGTAGCACAAAGGACTTATAGTCATAGACATCATAGTTTTTTTTAAACCCTTGTCTTCAAAAGAGTGATGATACATTTACTTTGTAACCTTTTAAGAAAATGATTGTGATCTGGCTTTGACAGAAAAAACAGCAATATTCCGTTGAACCTTTATTACAGTTATGGTGATGAATTCTTGATAAGGTATGAACAACCTTATTTCCAGACAATAAAGTTAATATTGTATTATTCTGCACAGCCCTGGAAAATGTTAACAACACAGCAAAATTGTAAATAAAATATGGTTAAGGTTAGGGAATTACAAAACCAATATCTTGGTTCAGGCAAACTAATGCAAAAAATAATTGCAGGTCTGTGACACACACTGGACATGAAATCCTAACACATCAGACACCCATTTACCAGCCTGACCCTAAACCTTGCTTTCCACCTAGCGACATAAATGGTTTACTACTTCTGGCACTAAATGATAGCACAGTGTGTGAGCTGTGAGCGTGGGTTAGGGTTAGGCTTCCACCATAAGTTTAATGCCTGGGAAACTGTTGATATTGTACAACTCTGTTTGTTTCTGTTAACCCAGCCCAGTGACGGGGCAGTCAGCAAGTTGTAACAATGTTATGTCTTGAAAACTTGCGTCGTGAAGTTTTTGCGAAGCAGCTGTCAAAGTGATGAAGGGGTCAAGACGCATCAAGGACGCGACACAACTCCTGGTCAAAGCGCTGGTCATCTCCCGCCTGGACTGCAGCAACTCGCTCTTGGCTGGAGTAGGGAATATAGTCTGGAGCTTATCCACACAAGCAGAATAGGCAGAGGTGAAAAAGTTGTGACGAATTGGAAATCTTTAGACGATGTAACTGATATTGACTTTGAACTTGCACTTAATACAACTCATCATTTGATTGACGATATAGAACAGACCACAACTATTAGTCCAGTTGCAACAACAAAGCCAAATACAACTGCCCAACCAGATGTAATTACTGGACCAGTCGTAATTACTAAATCAGTTGTGACAACAAAACAAACTCTGATTATAAAGCCGACTTTGACCACTGAGTTGGTGCTGACGACTAAACCAATAAGGATCAGAAAACCAATCAACACCGAACAAGTAGTTACGACGACAGCACCCGACCAATGTCAGGACAGCAGTCACTCGCCATCTTCCGCAAAAGACTTTGCATAGCAAGACTAAAAAATATATATATATATATATACACTTGTATGTTCTTACCCTTAGCACTTAAATAATAGCACTTATGTACTTATGGTATCCTTGATAAATAGCAGCTACTATGCTCAGACGAGGGCTTGAAAATTGTTTCTATTTTTTCAGTCTTACTTTAACGATGGTAATATGTTGTGGTTTCTTCCTTGTGACAAATGTACTTATTGTAAGTTGCTTTGGCGTCTGCTAAATGCCCTAAATGTAAATGTAAATGTAAGACCAATTCAAAGACTCAAAACTAGACTTTGACAGGCCATTTCACCATATCAAGGTTGCTGTCCAGGAGAGGGACCCATTATGACCCATAATGATGTTTGCTGTCAGACATCAACCCCTAATAGCTGTAGTAATTATTACAGCATAAAAGAAGGAAGTCAGACTAAGAAGTATAAAGAGCACTAAAATCTGCCTAAGGAAGAGGTCGGGGTGGATGGATGTTTAAAACAAAAAACAGACTTTTACCCAGGAGACTACTGTGTCTGTGTGTGTCCAGTGTGAAACCAAAAGTCAATGATGAATTATTTAAACTTAAAGTAGTTCAGCTATTTCACATATATTAAAATGTGAAATAACAAATGTAAATTCAGTTACGTCCAGCAACTGCAAGTACACCAACGTGCCTTTCGCTGGTTTGCCACACTTGTAATCTTGTTTTGGGAATGGTGATATATATAATTTTGGGAGTCACTGGCAATAGACCTGTTCAGTCTTTTAGGTGTGAGGATCTGTTGGAGTGAGTTGTAGGACATTTGTCAACTGGCCTAGTGAAGAGGGAAAAGGCTTAAAAGTACTATAGTATCACATCATAGTACTAATGGAAAACTCTATTCACCATTAATGTTACATTCACATTTCGTCGTGTTCAACCATGACGAAATGTGAATGTAACATTAATGGGGTGACTTTTGCAGACCATGTGGTTACATAGAGCCCCCACGCTACCCGGGGCCCTATAGAGGGCAACAAAATTATTATGTGAACTGGCTGCTCAACCAATTGACTTGACTGCCAACAGTCAACAGTCAACAGTTTCAGTGTGTCTGAAAGCAGCAGGGAGAGGACCTTGTTGCGATAGCTTAGCATCAGGTAACCAGATGGTCTGAAAAACCAGTTATAAGGCATTACTTAATACAACAGCTGTGTATCAGACCGTTCAGGGTGACTAAAACTTTCATTTGATTTGTCCTCATTCGATATTTTTGTCACTAACAAACCTCTGTGTGTCTGATAAAACAGTTAAACCAGCACACCAGGTAGAACACACACACACAGTAGAAATACCATAACTAGAAAAAGAGACTGGGTGTGCTAGTGAAGACGGAGAAAAAAAAACCTGCTCTCTCTCTCTCAGCACACACACACACACACACACACACACACTCACACATAAACAAAGTAGGAAGGTTTATTTAACTGCCCCTTGAAAAGAAAAGCAAATGATCACACCCATTTTCTGTCTTTTATTCTCCAACTTTTTATTCTCCCCCTCTGTCTGTCATCAGTGTGATAACAAGGTTGTAAGAGCTCGTTAACCTCACACACACACCACAGCTTAACCCGAAACCACAACGGCTGCGAGTGTCTTTCTCTCTCTCTCTCTCTCTGTCATCACCTGATTTGAAAATACTTAGGATGAAGTAATATTTGCCTCAAACCATTTGTGTGTGTTTGTGTAAGAGCGAGAGGGAGAGTTGATTCCACATTAGTGTTTAACTAAGACTTACACACCTGTGTGTGTGTGTGTGTGTGTGTGTGTGTGTGTGTGTGTGTGTGTGTGTCTGTGGGTCCATGTCTCTGAGTGTGTTTTCACTGGCAGCGCACAATGTCAGAATGTTGGCGACCAGGTGTAAAATGTTGCTTCCTTGGCAACGCTATAACCAGGTACAGATAAACACTGAGGACAGCCAATCAGAAAGAGGGAATACTGGCAACTGCATTATAGACTGAGTGCAATAGCAATATCACATGCTCACACACTGTGACCTGTCATGCATGTGAAGTCATGTTATCCCCTTGGCATAGCGTACACTGTCAGCTTTGTAGAGTGCTTTTAAATGCTGTCAAGCTTCTTTGGTGGCCATGTTGGAGTCCCACTACGTGTTATATCTGATCCAGTTTCAGGTATAGAGCATAACATACCTGGATTTGTTATAGAAAAAAAAACAATATCATAGAATAGAAAGAATAGAAATAAATAACATACAAATAGATAAGTAACATTTAAAAACAATAGCTTTCCTAAGGACTATTTCTTTGTTGAAAACTACCGCCAATAAAATCGGTTTGCAATGATTGTTGGTAAAAGATGCTTTCTGGTAACAGCAAGTAACTGTTCAGTGTATTAGATATCATTAATCAATGTTATGAGCACTGCAAAGGCAGACATTTCAGACAAGGATGTCTCAAAATCTGACTAAATAAAACCCATCAAGATAAAGTCAGGACATTTTTGGCTGAAGCAACACTATTTGTACATTTTCCAGTGTTTCTCTCTGATGGTGCAGAGTGCGGAGTCATCCGAACTGTTTCTACTGTCAACTGACGAGTTAGGTGGGTTTACGACTAATATCTATCCGTGTAAGTGCCATCTCCTCTTACACTAATGCTAAATGTAAGTCTTTTTTTCAGGTAACCTTAAAATGAAGCGATGCCTTAATGACGCCCCCTCAGCTGGCTGCAAATCAATCACATAAAGACTGATTTTCTCTTGTAAAGTTGTTACATTTGATTCAAAGTCCAGGCCTTAAGGCTGGAAACTATTCAGTAATTCTCAAGGATAATACAAAAAATGACACTGACACGATAATACTTTAGTAGAGCAGAAATATGATTCTTTCCTGCTCCATAGATCATCTTACAACTGCCAAAGGGTCCTCATGTTCAGGCTGAAATCACAGATAACACTGGACCACACTGCCCCTAGTGGCTGTGTGTGTGTGTGTGTGTGTGTGTGTGTGTCATAAATTGTATCTTGATCTGTTCTCTCTCACTCTTGAGACAGAAAAATGAGATGGATCGATTCCTCCAAAAATCCCACCAGTGGCAATAGAAGATTTATGTCTAGTTCACACACACAGGCACACGCGCATGCGCACACTCACACACACACACACACATTCTGTCACACTGCAGTGCCCCCCTCGGTTCAACTAGTGGAACTTGTATCCAATACATCCCAGCCTGTTCTCAGCAGCTCCCACCCAATTGGTCAGTTTTCTTCCAGGCAGCCAATCAGGAGTCTGAAAATAAAGCTGGGATAGACAGTTGAGATGTGGTGTGTGTGCAGTCACACACATCTATTCATACGCAGTGGTTCTGACCTGCCGTTTGTTGCAGGTTTGTTTTGGGATTAATTTGCTTATCGTCGTTATGAACTTGTTTCCGTGTCATGCTTCAGTCTGAGAGGCTGCTGCCGGGGATTCGCTAGCTTTACAGACCATAGCTGAGCTGAGAGCGGCCTAGTTATCCCAAGGTGGACCTGGTTGTGTGTGACTCACTGCTTTGGAATTGGGTGGGGTGCTGTTAACTTAACCATGAAGGAGAGCGTGTGTGTGAACATGTGTGTGTGATTGGCAGGTGAATAGAACAATGAGTTTACCTACTCCTCCTCTTCTTCATTTCCCAACTCCTCTTATACCTGACCTGTCAGCTGTCACCTGCTTCACTTCCCTTCCCTCCTCTCTCTCTCTCTCTCTCTCTCTCTCTTTCTCTCTCTCGGTCTTTACTTCACACACTAGTTTTGTTTCTATTAAATCCTCGTTTTGTGTTTGAGTGAATTTCTAATATTTGAGCAAAATAAATATAATGCTTTTATCGGCATCCAGACGGTGTCATGGAAAAAAATAAAACTTCAGTGACTTAAAATTTGCTCTCATATCTCTTCTGTTCTCATATAATTCTTAAACTATTTTTCTTTTCAGTTAATCACAAAACAGCTGAAAAAATGATACTTTTAAACCAGGTCTTAAGATTTTTTCAATACCTTCGGCTTAAATAAACTTGAACTTTAATAAACTAAACCTTTTAGGAAGTTGTATTTAAATAAGTTAAAAAGAAGAATTTATATCTAGATTATTTACTGTAATTGCAATAATAATGTTAATCTTTAAAAAAATGAATAGAAGAGGTACTTGTGTTAGCAAGACAAATTAATACCAATTTTATATAAGAAAAAATGGATACATAAATTTGGCTTTGGGATTGGAGATATTTTTGCACAGTGACTTTAAAGATACAGACGGGCAACATTGGAAAACTGGAATTGGCACGACATTTATGACATTGTATGGCTGCAATGTATCTGGATTGATGTATCTGGAAGTGGGACCTTTGATAGGCTCTGCAGATGATTAAAACTGCCCGTCCACCAAGCACCGAGCATCAGTGACGTAAGACGTCTGCACAGAGCAACCCCAGCCCAGCCACAGTCTGTTCACCCTGCTGCCATCTGACAACAGATACAGAAGTACCTGCTGTCATGCCACCAGACCACAGAGCAGCTTCATTCATCAGACTCATCCTGTACACTCCACTGTGTAAGACATGTTTTTTGTTTGTTAGTTTTTTTCTCTTAGGTAGCATAAAGGGACTTAAACCCAGTTTTGTTTTCCAACCCTGGTGTTAATAAATGACAAATAAATGAACATTTAAACTTTATCAACCACTGGACTACCAGAACGACCTATCACCAGCTAAGAATGTCTGTATTACATTATTTTTTTTTTTGGATGCCAATATTTTGATAAACTACACCTCCTACAATATCAGTGCATGGTGGTTAATATTAGGAAAAAAATATAGTTATGGAAAACTATGGTATTGTTCCACTGTAATATGTCACCAATGATTTTATCACGTTTCATTCATGACTGTCAGCTTAAGAACATTGCACAGTGTTAAGGAGCCTTTAGGAAAAGATCAGGGCCACGGTTAATGAAGGTGACAGTTAATTGCAAGGTTTTGACAAATAGTGAATTCTGGTCTTCCGCATGAAGTCCACTACAAGCCCATCTACCACCCTGACCTCCACACCCATATCTTTCCCCTTGCTACAGCTGAAGAATAGACTATACAGCTACAATAGTACTGAATGTTGGCACACAATACGGCATGTATATTTTACTTGCGTGAAGTGTGAATGTACATTCTTATGCATCTGAGTGGATCCAAGTTTGATGTTTAGCCTCAGCCTATGTTAAATTACAAACAAAAGCCCCACGGACAAAAGCATGATCTTCATTAAAAATAAGCACATCTGGTAAAAATACCCTGAAAATTCAACACCAACCAAGTTGTCCTCTTTTCCTTCTTTATTCTGTTTATCTACTTTTTTTTAAATCCATCCCCTCCCTTTCTCTCTCTTCTCTTTTTTCTCTATTTCTTTCTCTCCCGTTCTGCCTATAAAAACAGAGCATATTTCATTCTTGCATAGAGAACTCCATTCATAGAAACTTGGCAGCCCTCTCCCATCACACCAGCCTTTCCTCTAAACCACTACCTTTTCAGACGGGAGCCCTCTTTCCATTCCTCACTTATTCCTCTACTGTCCCTTCCTTTCTCTTTTCCTTCTGCCCTTTGTTCGTCCCTCACTGCCCCTCGATCACTCTTTAATTCCCCTTACATTTTGCTCTCATCATCCTCCTTCTGTCTGTCTCTCTATGACCTCAGTAGCTTAAACCTCACGGTGTGTTTGCTCTCTAAACAGGCTGCATCCCGGAGGAGTGGTGCTGCACTACTAAACCACCTGATTGTTATTAACACACGTCATAACCGCAGTTTTCACCAGTTGCCGTGAACAACGGCACCATTTACTATTGACACCACTGAGTAGTGTTAATGCAGATTCAAACACACACATACTGTGCTAATGTGTTAGCTGACAGGCTAATGTTGTGTTGGCAATATGGAGGTGTTGTCGCTTAGCCAAATGCTGCTTCACTCTCTTTGCTGCGGTAGCATGTAGCAAGTCAAATACTGCTCCGGAAATGACACCAGTCTATATTGATCAGTAAAACATGTGTTGTGTGTGTACATTAGAGTGTGTAGTGTGTTTCTCAGCCTCTTAATGTGAAGCACTAGCCTCTTCCATTCCTACTGTTTCCTCCTGGTGTACGGTTGGCTGAAACCTCACCGTGACCTTTCCATAGCCCTGTCCCAACCCCTCAGTGACCTCATCATGACCTCTCCATAATACCCCGACCCACCCCTCCTAGTCCCCATCTTCTGCTAAACCTCCCGCGGGAATGATGAGGAGAAACTTAGAACTAATCAGCCTGCTACCACCATCAGTGGCTCCACATGAAATGAATGTTGAGTCCACCTCTTCCTTTCCTCGGTTTGATCATCAATGTTAAACCTGGGATCACTGGGATGTTTGCTGTGACCTTTGACCTCTTACCTTTTAAAAAGTAAAGATAATGGTATAAATGACTTTCCCCAGGTCTGAATCTCAGTTGACCTGTTTGTAGAGAGGTATAAAATGCCAATTTACCAACAGCAATGATTAGGCTACTGCGTAAATCTGCGAGAGCCTGAACATGATATTGTCAATTTGTTCAGTGTATTAATTAGTACAGCAGCTACACCATTTGAAATGGTCCAGTTAAAGGATAGGTCTGAAGACATTCTATCATTTTTTTAAAAATCAACATATCGCTTAAACATTCACGAAGGTGTCAGGCTTCAAGATCAGATCATGAGGTAAAAGAAAGACCTGTGGAACAATAGTCAAACTTCGTTCTGCACTTTAATCAGTCTGATGAAAGCTCAAGAAAAGTCTGAGCATCTGAACTGGGGTGAAGAAAATTGGTGGAAAATTTCAGATTTTGTTTCTATTCTGCTCAGAATGCATCATCAGTTCACATCTGAATAATGTATTCATATTTGGGATGTCATTAGTTAACAACATTAATCACTTAACGTCATTCTATGGGTCAATTTGCATACACACTGACACTCTGCAAATTGCCTCGCTAGCAAGCAATCTGAGGTAAAAAAAAAATGAAGCGTGCTAGGCTAAACGAAGCGTAGTGTGGAAACATTTCCTCCAAAAAGAAAAAAAATCTAATGTAAACTGTGAGATGCTCGTCTTGAGTTTATTAGTAGTTGTAAAACCATGCGGTACTACATAAAAAAAAAACTAACAACCAGCATCCATGGACAAGATAGGATTAAAGCGAGCCAGGGCAGACAAGTTAGCTCTGACCACCAACTGCTAGACAGCTTTCGCTAGTAAAAGCAACTTCACAACTATCTGTTACATCATCAGCACTGACTGTGAGATACGGTCCTGCGTGCTCCTCACTTAGGGCCTCTGTCCAGAGGACGTCACACAACCTCATGAGGTCATGGAGTCAACGGAGCCCTTGGCTAAAAGGAAAGTGCCTCATGTATTTCACCTAATTTTGTGTTTTTTTTTCCTAAAGATATCATTTGGAGGAATTGTCGGAATATTTTCACATCTTACTTTGTTGATTGAGGATTTATTTCAACCAAACCAAAGGTGAACGTGGACACACAAACCAAGACTGTGCCGATGAGTTTATTTTGTTTGTATCAAGTTTGAATGAAGTGGCTGTTACGATATGTAATCGAGGCGATTTAGCTCATCCTAGTTCAGTTAAAAAGAGAAACTTGAATTCGGACGATGTACGGTTGTATTTGTCTGTTGAGTAAAAAAAATCCTATCTTGACATTATGTGAGTTTATTTTTAATTTTTTCACTTATTAGACTAAGCAGCAAAGATCGCCTTTCTCGGCTGTAACTAACAGGGTTACTGGACTATCGTTGCAGTACAACATGGTAATACAAGACAAGATGGGCCGGGACTAACTTCAGTAGACATGTCTGCAACACAGTACATAGATATGATGTTAACACTCTTGTTTCTTCAAACTGTCGATAGTGTTTATTGAATGTTTTAAACTAAACTTCTGTCCATATCAACATGACACCTTTCAAATGTACTGGTTAGTTAGCAATCGCCATTACTGAGCGTCAGTGGCGGTGTGTGTTGGTCAGGTGGTGTCGTTTGTTGAGCGACTAATGCGAATAATAATGACCGCGAACCACATCAGTATGAACCCAGAACGAAGAGATTTCTCTGTGATCTGACTGCAACAAATGGATCAGAGGGGCGCCGAAATAACAACATCATAATGCCATCTGGTAAAAAAGCCTGAATTCATGCTTCCTCAGGTCTGAGACAACAAGCAAACAATTTTGCACTGCTCTGGGTTTCCACAAACATCCTTTATTATTATCCTCTCCTCAATTGTTGTTCAGGAATGTCCGGATATCAGCAACGTTAGGGTCATGACGTCAGTGTGAATGCCAACGGCGATATGCTTTTGCAACACAACGTCCCAATTTTGCTTGAGTTCAACATTTTCAACTCGTGCGATTGTCGTTTGACTTGATTTTATGCGTCGCTTCAATTGCTATCCGTCATTCGTCCCGTGTGCAAATTTGGGTCTAATCGTGTCTCACCATTGAATTTGAATGTAATACTCACACGAATAATTTGCGTTGCGTTTGGTCTGCACACTCACAGCATCAGTGTGCATCAGCGTCTTTATGTAACGGCATTAAAAGGATTCATAAACATTTGGCCTGCTTCAGGTCTCACAATGGTAAATGATTCAGTCATTACGTAAAACAAATACTTGCAACCACTGCCTTGTTTGTAGATGAACTCCAATATAACACTAGTGTGTGTACACTATAAATTGTCTGGGTACTGCACTCCCCTCGCAGTTCAGTTCAAGTTTTGGCATCTGTGAATCGATTCTGAATCGTTGGAGATGACAATCTAGATTCGTCAAGAGAACTGATTTTTTTTTTTTACCCACCCCTAATTGAAAGCAAAACTGAAGGGAATTGAAGTCTCTAATTTATATTTGTTCATCAGTTTGATTCCATTTCTTTTCCGCCTCCATTTGGGTGAAAGGTTTTCTGGAAAACTATTATAACCACTGACTGTTTTCAACCAAAGGAACAGAATGACAACACTTTATACCAAAATAAGCGTGACCTCAATGTGAACTCCCCATGACATCACAGCGAGATAAAAATGATTCAAAAACTCAGTGTCCAATAGGAGGTCGGGGGCAGTCTTCAATGAGCGGCGTGATCAGGCCGTGAGCAGGCGCTCTTTGATCCGAGCCCACATCCTCTCTGCGTTTCCTCCCTGGTCGCCGTCGGAACGGCCTACCTCGACCTGTGACCTCCACACCTGGCCTGTGAGCTCACCGCTTCCTCGGCCCTTTGATCATGTTCTGATGAGTCATGTGACCACACCCTCGCCTCGGAGGCGTGAGTAGAGCCAGCCAGGTGTCCCGTAGGCCAGCGCGCATACAAGGACTGAGGGTGTGTGTGTGTTTGTCGGGTGGATCAATGACGGGATGGGAGTTGCTGACACTTTGACCTTTTACACTGTGATCAGTTTGACTCAGGTTGTTGTCGTGGCGATGATGCCGGCGTTCAGAAAAAAGTAGCTTCTCGTTTTCATGTACTTCATGTTTCTTCTGATCTGCTGGGAACTGGGAGCGGACCAGTACAAAAACGGTCAACTGCTGGTCACACACATTCACACACACACAAACAAACAGTACCTGTACACTCATACACAGGCTCCACCCATCGCTTTCCTTCAGTACACTGATGAACAAACCCTTCGTTCGCTCGTTCTCTCTTTTTCTCACACTCTCTCTCACACACACACACACACACACAACACACAAAGGCTAAGTCTGTGTATCCGTATGACTGCGTTTCTGTGTGGTCCGCTACGGTTGAGTGTAATTGTATAGGTCCACATACATGAACGTGGCATGAGTTTGTGTGTGTGTGTGTCTGTGTGTGTGTGTGTGTGTGTGTGTGTGTGTTAACCCAAAGGGCGGTGCCTGTGAGATTAGGTGTCACCATGGCATCGCTGTGTGTGGATGCGTGTGTGCGTCATGACGACATCACAACGCGATGCCCATCCCCTCGCCAACCTGTCGCCACGTGAACGCGAAACGAGCTGACCAATGGGATCAGCCGTAGCTTTTCTTTTAAAAAAAAAATTGTAATCTCAGATTTACGTCATTCTCTCGAGAAGGGGGGAGGGGGGTTCGAGGCTCCTCCCACCTGCCCCCCCCTCCCCATCCTCCGGTCTCCCTCAGTGCCCTCTAGCTCGTCTCAACACTGCCCCCTGGTGTCCGGTCCGCATGACAAACACTTCCTCTATCCTTTGTTCCTCTCTTTGCGTTGCTCACCCTGAGTAAATAAGGTCTGTGAGTGAATGATTGGATTTTACCTGTTTCCTTTCCTGTTGTGCTCCTCGGGACCACGGTTCTCCCCCCAATTCGCATCCTCCGCCATTTCTTTCCACCAGCTCTCCTTTCGTCTCATCATCATTCTGTTCTTCATCTTCTCCCTCTCCTTTTTCCCCCTTTCTCGACTGTTTCTCCGCCATTCTCTTTGTCCACCATCCCTTCACCTCTTCTTCTGCCTTTTCCTCTCCTCTCCTCTGCTCTCCTCTCAAAGGTCGCGTGGAGGTCAGAGTTCGCAGGGATTTCACCGTCTCTTCCCCGCAGCCAATGACTGATCACTTCCTATTTAGACCAGAGAGACAAATGAATGGTGTGTGTGTGTGTGTGCGCGCGCGTGTGTGAGAGTGTTTGCATGGGTGTGTTTGAACGAGCAGGCAGGTGTGTGTGTGTGTGTGAGACAGTGAAAGAGAGGAGGTCGAATAATGGAAAAGCAGAAAAAGAGGAAATCTGGGAAATGAAGCAGACTAGAATGGAACAGAATAGAACAAAGGCTGTAGATTATTATCATATTTATCAATGCACAATAAATACATAACTTTTCACAAAGAAACACACAAAAATGTGAAGTGAAATAGCACATTTGATGTGTATTATAAGGATAGATATAGGAATTTCTGTATAGGATAAACTGACTAACTAAAGGTAAAGAAGGAACAAGCAAACCTTGCAAAGCAATGGAAGACACAGAAACACCTTTCACGCAATCATAAGTCAACGATTTATGATTTTATTGCATAAAAGCAACTTAAAGAGAGTATAAAGGATCAAATCAAGCATTTGAATGCTTTATTTAGCTTAAGAAGCCTGAGAATTGTCTCAACATCAGTTTCAGTGAAAAATTCACCATCCCAAAATTTGGAGATACATGGATTTTACTGGACTTTACTTTATCGTCCAATGCGACGGCCGTGTAATAAGTCATAAAACTGTGGAGGATAACGTTCAGCTTCTACTGATGGCGTCTGGTCTTAGTGTAACTGAGAATGTATTAAGCCATGGTGTTGTATTATATCGCATTCTTTCGAAAGGCATTTCGATTATTCCAGAGTGTCAGAGTCCACTGTCAGTTATTGTTTTTTCTATTTCACATTGCATGTAACTCTTCATTTCCATGATTTATTCCAGACATTTTTTATATAATGGTCGACACACTGGAAAAAAATGCTTATTTAAAAAAAAAAATAAGCAGCTTAAAAAGCACCACCTGCTATTTAGAATGTAAACCCCCCAAATTCTCAGAAACAATACGGAGGATGTGACCTCGGTGTCTTCCTCCTCCTATCAGGAATATAATGTGGGATAGAAATTTCACTCATACATGGACAGGTGTGTTTTTAATAACAATGGTGACAAAGTGTTTCGTGAACGGACACACACAGCAACACACAATCACATAATGCGGAGAAAACAATCACATGAATTTGTGTGTGTCTTTTACCCACACACACACACACGCAGACCCATGCTGCCCTCCTGATGACCCAGTCGCCGGTTCAAGTTCAGTTCAGGGGTTCACAGCATGTTCACCGTGTGTGTGTGTGTGTGTGTGTGTGTGTGTGTGTGTGTGTCATCAAATGCTCAATGATAAGCGATGCAGTGTTACGGTGCGATGTTGGTGTGATGCTGCTGCACGGTGGCAGGAGGAGCAAAGCGCAAAAAATAATTTGAGACAATTTCAGTGATTTGGAGACACAGTTTTGTCCCACAAACTATTCTGAGACAAGGACAAGATGGTGAACATTTTTCAATTGTGTAAGCCTCAGACTGAGGAAACAGATGTCCGACACAGCTTATAGGACATTTGAATGGTTTTATAAAATGAGATGAATCAAATGAAAAGACAAATGAGTTAATATGATATTCTTATCCGATACTAAATAATAAATATTTAGAGGAAAATTATGGCAGTCATAGAAATAAAATAACAGTAAAATAATAATAATAATGCTAGCAATTCTAATCGCAAAAGAATTATGAATAAAACAGAACACAAATGAAATGACTAATAATTGCAGTATTATGATTTCAACACAATATTGTACAATAAAGTTATGATGTGTTTTAATACTAGTATTTCAATAAAAGCAGCAGATTAGAAATAAGATAAAAAAAATATAGATACAGCACACAAACCTTTAAATTGTTATTTAATTTTACTATTCATTCATATGGCTTAAATACTTTCTGTTTATGCTGGATCGTTTCAAAGGAAGGCCTGTTTATATACAATTCATTTTTATGGACATAAATTTGTCTACACAGGCCGACATTTTTGTCTTAAAATGTAGGCCACTGTGTGTTCTGAAAATGTTCCATAAAAAACAGAATTCTTCCATTCTCAGGAATTTTGTTACTTGCAACTATGTCTTTTGTTTTTACAGGAGTTTGAGAGTCTGCAGCTGTAATAAATCCAGAATGAAAATGATCAATAATTCAGTGAGAATGAAATGATCATACAAATGAAACATGTTTAATTAAGGCCAGTTAATGAGAATGAATATTTTTTTTATTGGATGCTGTAAAACCACAACAGTTACAGTCCCTCTTAAAATAATGTCTTCCACTCTCTGTACATTCATTTATTCAGTTACTATGGAATTGAAATTATTATTTGTGTATTATTATTATTATCATTTATTATTATTATTATTATTAGTAGTAGTATTGTTATTATTATTATTATTTATACTATTATTGTTGTTGTTATTGTTACATGTATGATTTCATAACACCTGTTACATTTGGTATTTTACACAAATCTTTTTGTCAAACTCCTACCAATTGCCATCAGTATAATAATAACTATTAATTACTGTTAGCATATGTTAGTATATATATATATATATATACAGAGAGAGAGAGTGTTTAAGTCACAAGTATTATTTATCTATTTATATCAGCTGATGAATCAATATCAGCATTTTTTAATTCCTAATATCTGTATCAGCATTAGCCCCCAGGATCAGAAATCAGTCTAGCTTTAGTTTTCATATTTTATAATTTCATTTTGCATTAACTTTAAATGAAATGATCTGATACCCGTATTGTTGACCCTAATTTAATGGAGATTGTCAATTTTTTATTGAAATATAATTGCTTACATTTCATTTGATTTCATGTTTCATGGAGCTTAACTTGCTGGAACCAAGCAAGTGTCAGAAGAGAATTCTAATGATCACTCAATACATAATTTGAATGTGACAATAATTAAATGTTATTCTTTGACCGAAAAGTGTTCTATAAATATGTCAATTTCGACATCTAATACTCAGTTTCTTCCCAAATTCATTGCAGTAATCACAAATCTGTGTGTGTGTGTGTGTGTGTGACAGAGAGAGAGAGAGAGAGAGAGAGAGAGTGAGAGAGCGAGGCAGAGTGGTAACACCTCTATTTTGAAATAACCTTGCACACACAGAGCAGCGTACCCACTAAATGTAGCTGTGATCTCAAGGTACCTGAAAGCACTTTATGTCCTGCTGAGAGTGTGTGTGTGTGTGTGTGAGAGAGAGAGAGAGAGAGAGAGAGAGAGAGAAAGAGAGAGACAGAGGGAGAGAGAGAGCAAGGAAAGGAGAAAGAGGAAAACAAATGAAGGTGTCAGAAACAGGAAGAGAGAAAGAGGAAGGAGGAAAGCAGCAATAAAGGCCAGATGAAGGATGGACAGAACAACTGAGAGAAGGAGAGAGAGAGAGAGAGAGAGAGGGTTAAACACAGTTCAAGGGTTCAATTTTTGTTCACACACACACACACACACACACATTTGGTCACTCTCTAGTCTGTTATCAGGTAGTTAAGTGATGGGAAACAACCTGTGTGTGTGTGTGTGTGTGTGTGTGTGGTTGTGTATGTGTATGTGTACATCATATAGAAGAATGTGAGGCCTTGGCTGAGATTGTTTTTGATGTGTGTGTGTGTGTGTGTGTGTGTGTTTGTACATACACTTTAACCCCAGGAGGTTGCCAGTCTTGGTGCTTGCGTACTTTATTCTCATAATGAGTCCCAAGCATGCATGTGTGTGTGCGTGTGTGTGTCTGTGTGTGTGTGTGTGTGTGTGTGTGTTTGTGTGTATGCTGCTGCCACAATAGGAGCTCCATCTGTTGGCGTCGCCTGGTTACAAATTTGGTGTCACCCGCCCCAGTGGAGACGAGACGCATACCCCCACACACACACACACACATACACACACAGACACACACACACACTGAACTGTATGGTAATGTGAACTTAGTTTCACCCGAAAAGGCAGCGTTTGACCTGAGCGTGTACTCCCCTTCACACCTCCTCCTCCCACTCCTCTGTCTTCATCTTCTCCCTCTCCTCACCCCCCTCCTGACCATTCTTTCTGTGTCTCCTTCTTCTCATCCTCCACGAAAAACACTGTCTGGATGACAAGAAACTCCATTATGTTTCACCTCTCCTCTGTTCCCTCGTTTTGATGAGAAAGAGAACAGAAATAAGCAGAGAATGGATGCCAGATACCTACAATGACAGGGTCTCTGGGGCAGGTCAAGTTTACCCTCCGTCTCCATGGCGACAGGATCCAGTCAGAGGCCAGACAGGTCACAGTCGTACTGCAGTTCCTCTTCAGTGTTTTCATGTGCTCGCATGCTTCCTGAATCCACTTTGTCTTTCTCTTTAACGTGACTTCTGGATGCTGTTTACAGGTCAATGTGGTACAAAAGGTGAAAATTAAAACAGAGTGAGTGTAAATGCATTCACCAGCCATTCCAACACACACGATCATTTAGAGAGTGCAGAGAACACTTGTAAACTTTCCCACTCTGCAAAGACACGTCCAAAGGATGACAAATAAGCGTCCTTGTCAAATGTTTTTGCAACATCTTTTCAACGTTCACCACTGACATCCAAGTGACACCCTTACAGGGTTCTCAACATCTATCACATACATCAAAAGGACGACTTCTCGCGGTTCAAAATGTCTTCGACTCACTTCAGATATCCTCATGGAACTTTACTCCTTTCAGCCTCTGAGTAGGAGACAATTGCTGTTTTTCCACCGACAGTACCAGCTCGCCTCGCCTCGGCTTAGCGTGGCTCTACTTGGTTTGGTTTCAGACGCGTTGTGTTTCCATCTACAATTAGTATCTCTTCAACGTCGGCGGGTCGTCATCAGTGACGTACTTATCCACGCGACACATAAACAGGGCTAGCTGTGGGCAAAACACGTACACCTTTTCATTTCTTGTCGCACCATCAAGCTCTTTCTGGATGAGTCTTCAGCGACAACGCTCAGGAGCGTCTCCACCTCTGCCACGGTCCATGGCGTGTTCTTGCGCGTTGTTCCTTCCATGTAATCGCTATGTTGGCTGAACACAGATGCTAGTTTTTAAAGGTAGCGAGCGTCCTTGTCAAATGTTTTTGCAACATCTTTCGTTCACCACTGACATCCAAGTGACACCCTTACAGGGTTCTCAACATCTATCACATACATCAAAAAGACAACTTCTCGCGGTTCAAAATGTCTTCGACTCACTTCAGATATCCTCATGGAACTTTACTCCTTTCAGCCTCTGAGTAGGAGACAATTGCTGTTTTTCCACCGACAGTACCAGCTCGCCTCGCCTCGGCTTAGCGTGGCTCTACTTGGTTTGGTTTCAGACGCATTGCGTTTCCATCTACAATTAGTATCTCTTCAACATCAGCGGGTCGTCATCAACGTGGGCGGGTCGCCATCAGTACGTACTTATCCACGCGACACATAAACAGGGCTAGCTGTGGGCTATGCAAAACACGTACACCTTTTCATTTCTTGTCGCACCATCGAGCTCGTTCTGGATGCGTCTTCAGCGACAACACTCAGGAGCGTCTCCACCTCTGCCACGGTCCACGGCGTGTTCCTGCGCGTTGTTCCTTCCATGTAATCGCTATGTTGACTGAACGCAGATGCTAGTTTTTAAAGGTAGCGGGTGTCAGGCTCGGACGTCGTGCTCGTCATGAGTCATCAAGTGGCGTCGCTCTCTGTCCAATCAGTGGCCGGCTGCCGGCTGCCAGCTTACGTCACACAGAAGTATCAGCTCAGCTCGGTTGGAACTTACACGGAGGTGATACTAAAAAAGTACCACTTTAGCAGGTACCAGGTACCAGATTTCGGTAATGGGAAAGCAAAAAAGGCGAGGCGAGCTGGTACTGTTGGTGGAAAAACGGCAAATGTGTTACAGGTGTGAATTGAACCACTGGCTGCAGAGGATTAGATGGTACACACGCTCTATCAGGTGAGCTACCTGGCCGTTCAGCTGCAATGTTTCAGTAAAACTAATGACTGAATTCAACAGTCCTAAACGTCTGACCCAATGCTAGTCTTCATTAAGTATCAGCTTCCTTGAATAACATGTTACGCTCATCAGGCTTTCCTCAGGAAGGCTCCTGTTTTCAAGACCAAAACATGGCATTCAGTAAGACTGATTCCAGTAAAGGCAATGTGTTCGCTTTTGAGCCAAATTATTACATTCTATCTTATTGGTGTTTTACACAGCAGCCCAACCTTTTCTTTTTAGAATCAGGGTTGTAAGCTATTATTTGTGTTGAAAGTATGCAAAAACAAATGATTCCATGGAAAACGTGCCCCTATGCAACCCTCATGTGATTGTAAACAACTATATAATTATGACGCAAAAATAATGCAGTAAAAAAATCTGTTAAGTTGCATACAGGTGTACTGAAAGCTGCTGGGAAGTAGCACGGTCTCGTTTATGATAAAAAGAAGTGATGTCGTTTCACATCCGATTGTCATATTTATGTATTATCTGAGGCATTTTACGATACTAGTCTCAGAGCAACCATATGTGTGCTTGATATGTCCTGCACAGGTGATTGTGAGTTTAAATTATTCAGGGTTAACCCTAACCCTAAAGCAGGTAACATAGTCAACCCAAACAGAGAGACAGAGCACTAACACTGCAGGAGAGTGCTACGGTACCAGCAGGTAAATCAAACTGTTGCCCAAGTTCAGCGCTGTTCTTTGCTCTTCTTTCAAAATAATTGTTGCTTTCAAACTAACAGTCGCTTTCCTCGATGGTCGTCCAATCTGAACCACGCCTGTAGCTTTCAGTGATTCCTTATAAAACACTGATCAAGATCAAGGTCAAGAGCACAGCATGACGCCTGGCAAGACTGATGCATGGGAGCACATTATCACGCAAATCCAGACCTGAACACTATAAACATCTCTATATGCATGCGAATATATGTAAAATATGCATTCGTGGATGTATATTCCCTTTCCATACCTCTGTGTGTGTGTGTGTATCTGAATTTCTGTCTTTATACATGTGACTGTTTTCTTTAACCAGGGCAGGAGGGCCTGCGTCCACACACACACACACACACACACACACACACACACACACACACACAGTCTCTGTCGGTGCAGAACACTGTGACTGTTTACTGAGCGCCATGCAAACTGCACAATAGGTGCCAGATGCAAACGTGCAGCCTGCTGATTTGACTCTTCAGTCCAAACAGCCAGCGCGCTTTGAGCTGCTGATGAGACACTTATTTGAATGGAGATGAGTCTTTGCCTTCTGGTGCAGCTGCAGGCCACACTCTCACAGAAACGGGCTCAGTCTGCGCAAGGTACTGAGTGACAAACGGTGGGAATGCGAGGCACCAGCATGCGTATGATCTGCGTTACTGCTGCGGGAAAGGAACAAAGCCTTTCTTTTTTTAATACCTCCGTCCATGCAGAGGAGACTGACTAAACAGAACGCTCATTCACATTTTCCACACAGCCGATCTCTTCCGGTGGCCACTGACAGTGAGATGTTGTGATATTCAGCTAAAATTATGAGAATTTGTAACAATTGTAACAGTACATTTCCTATCCCCTTTCTGATACATGAATGAACATACTACTGTTGCACTCCTTGATTTTGCTATTGTCGAAGCTGTCTTGGCGACTTGGAACTTGGATGCGAACAGTTAAAATTGCTTCACGGTGCCACAAGTGGCCAAAATCTCCATAGTGTTCCTTTAAATGTTAGAAATGCATTTGACATGTTTTTGCCTTAACATATCATTTTGAAGTAAATGTTGCACAATGTAAAGGCTATAATGGAATAATGACACCAGTAGTGTTTAGATTGGCTTCCTATAAACATCACTTTCTTTTGCAACAGTGGCATCAAGTGATAAAGAAATCGCTATTTTTCACGTGCCCCCTTGCCCCTCAGAACAGAGTTACAATGGGTAGTGTTTAAACACTCCCTGTATGACATGGAACAACCCTTATACGCCATAAGCTGTAGTCTAGGACGTTTGTGGAAATCTGTCTTTAGCTGTGGTGATTTCTCTTTATATAGCCTATTCATGTATAACTGTGCCAATCCTGGTATGTTATCACAATGTTATTTGCCATTTGACCGATGGAGATAGAGAAGCATGGACATTTGCAATTTGTTCTCAACTTCATATTATCGATCAAGTCATCAGATACAGAACACTGCTTCATTACCTGGCCAATAGTGCTGCTTTAGGTGCTAACATTATCAACCAGCGCTCCTGCCTTGTCAGTCTGCACTTACATAAGAGTAGCAGTACCAACTGCAGCAACTTTGCCTTGGCCTTTAGATACATTTCTGGCTTCATATGTCATCAAAGGGGGGAATATTAAACATATTTTTATCAAATTTATAAATGTTTATCAAATGTTTAATTATTTTGTGAAAGATACTTAAATAATAGATGTTTACTACGCAACATTTCTTTCGGTATGTTAAACTCACTTCAGTGACATTCATAGATTTTATTAAGGTAGTATAACTTTTAGCATTGTTATATTTACGAAGCTGCTGAATCATTTTTAGAGTGCGTGAATGTCAGATTGTACGTTTCAGAAAGTTACAAAAAAATTGTCATTGGCAGAACATTCAACCATTCAACAAGCATTTGTTGTAGCTAACTGAAGCCTGTGATGCTAGCAGCCCTGTGAGGCTGTATAGACACTGCGGTGCTCTACATACATCAGCATGCTAATATCCTCACAATGATTTCAACATGCTAATGTTGTTTAGTAGCTAATGTAAGCACATCGTCACCATCTTAGTTGTGCTAGCATGTTACTGACATTTTGCAGTATTTGACTTGATTACATTTTATTCAGCCTGGAGGAAAGGTCAGCAGATCACCGCACCACCATATCATAGCTTGTGCTAATCCACTGAGTAAAGGTGATGCAGTATTTCAATGTATAAGTGAGTGTACAAGTTTGAGCTTGTGACCTCGTGATCATGAACTGTAAATGCAGTGACTACTAGAAATCAATTGGTTTCATCATTTGGGGAACATAAATACCTGGACACAAATTTCTGGACACTTCAACCAATAGTCTTTGACTGATTTAATTCCACTCTGAGCCTAGGCGGTGACTTCCACTTTGTGTAGTCCTGCCATCACAGAACTGGAAGATGTGTAAGTGAACCATTGTTTACTAAGAGCGCGGCAGACTCTGCTACAGCGGTTGACCAACAATACATACAACAAGTTTCAACTTATAAGAAACCCGAAGCCTTTAGTATAAATCAGACACTGAAACTAACACAGATGGTTCTCCCATCTCAAGTTTCGGCTCATTGTTTCCTCAGTGTGAGCCAGTGGACCCCAACAATAACAGTAGTTTGCATTTACAGTTTATATTGAGTTGGCGGCATGATGCCCAGAGAGTGTTGGTACATTTGTGTCTTGCTTTGAATAGGGCTGTGTTTACGGGTCAACTGATGGACCCTGACATGCAAACAAGGGTTTTGAATATCAACAGCATGTTAGCATGACGAGTGATTGCTAATATCAAAAGTGTGTTGGCGTTGCAAGTGAGATTAATAGTGCGGAACAGTTTATCCAAAAAGATTTTAATGTACTGTGCATAATCAGACACACCATTACTATCTGTATTATGTAAATTATGTTTCAGTCATGTGATATTGTTACAGGATGAATGTGCCTTCATGCCAGGTTCACTGATTTGCAATCCTTTTTGACCAATTGAATACAGTAAAGAGAAAACATATTTTATATTTAAACCTTTATTGTTTTTTGTAAAGATACACTCCCTCTGAATTTTTATGCGTTTAAAAAACATCAGAGGAGTACGGTGGCCGACAAGGCCAAACGCTGCAAATACATAAACGACACAAAACCAAAACGACACAAACCCCCAAAACACATGCTAGAGAGAAATGCTGCATATTGAGTCAACACAACGGAAAATATTACAACCAAATGTTAAAACCACGTACCTTTTTATGTTGCCTCTCTAAAAGTTTTACTCCACTCTTGTCAGGTACAATGTACAGACTGATCCAAACAGTATAATAGGTCCAGGTCGGGAGGTCGGGACCCCCTAGCGGCCTGGCGCTTTTCCGTTGTGTGGACACTTCTGTTGTGTTGACACTTCTGTTGTTTTAGCTCAATATGCAGCATTTCTCTAGAGGAGCAATAAAAGACAGTTTAGAACATTCCACAGGTAACCAGATTAACTGGTAACAGGTGATAGCATCACGACTGGGTAAGAATCACACATGCACTTTTTTCTCTCACACACACACATTTGAAACTCAACCACATACTGCACAGAAAACCACATAAATCGCATCACAAGCAGCAACTTTCTACTCTATTCTATTTCATCGAGCACACTGTCTATATCTCACAACAGAAGCTTGTCCACTAAAGAGAAAGAGGGCGAGCGAGTTCATTGTGAACTTTGACCTCTTGACTGGGTCAGTGTGTGTGAGAGAGAGAGACAGAAAAGGTAAAGTGGATACGGAGTCAGAGAAAGAAAGAAAAGAGAGGAAGAGAAAGAGGAAGAGAGAGACAGAGATCAGTCTACTGGCCTTTGGCTGACCTCTGTCCGACTGACCCTGTTGGTTGGCGGAGAGGGGACAGAGAAGTGGAAATCCACACACACATATCCTCTCTCTCACACACTTTCCTTTTTATTGTTTTAGTCTGTGCAGACACTGATAGACATGCTGCAGCTTGTTCCAGCGTCTGTGTGTGGTCTATTTTGAGCGTGGTAATGATGGACAAACTGCAGGCTGAGAGCTGGTAGAGAAAGAGAGAGACCACACACACTTTCTGTCTCTTTCTTTTGTCATTGATAACAAGGAATCACTCCAGAAGAAAGAGTACACAGCTTCAATCAATAGCTTAGCATATATGGTCACCTTCTGACAGCAGACACCTGCAGCAAAGCAAATGGAATTGTGCAATGTCGTGTTGATGCTGCTGCATTTTTGTTTCTTTTTTTATCTGCCATCACAAAACTGTGTATGTGAAAAAACAAAGGGGCTGATACAACACAACGCTACTACTCCATTCTTTAGAGGTATGTATGCGTAATTTAAGGGAACTTGTTGTATACGTGATGATGTAATTACACTGTTTGGCCAATACGAAAACTGGCGTCAAACCCCGGCGCTCCACCTTGGGGCTTGGATGGGCCAGGGTAAGCTGGTTAGCATGCTAACTTCAGTAGATATCTGTGCCTCACAATATGCAAACGACTCCAACATAATGTCAATGCTATATTGTCATATTGCAACATTAAATAACTTGATTGGTAACCCATTCGCTAACGTTAGCATTTAACCAATTTCTATATATCTTTAATGTTTGATTACATCCAGTGCGTTCCACTTCTGTTTCCACTATCAACAAATCTGTTATTTTACCTTGAAATATGGCCCAATGTACCTTCAGATTTTCTCTTCCCATTGTCTTTTAGTTGTTGATAGCAATTTGTAAGATTCCCCAACATTTATAAGAGTAGCAACCTGGAACACAGCAGTAGGGGGATGAGGTAAGTCGAGCCAAACCGTAAAATGAGCCACCCCCTGTCGAGGTAACCATAAACAAAAGTAGCATGTGACCACAATTTTAGAAAGTACACTCCACATGACTCAATTCATGTTGGACTGGAGCACATCGAGAGACTGGTAAGCGAACCAGAGCGAAAAAATTCATTGTGTTTTTTTAAGCTTAGCCTTAGTTCGTGCCGTACACGGAAGTCATACGCCCCAGCTGTGATCAGCAGACAGCCTGCCGAAGGAATCAATGTGACAAGTCAGTTTCAGACCCACCACAGCTATTCTCACCACAAGCTGGTATTTAAATATGGTTATTGTGTCTTTACTCACCATCTCCAAGTTTCTCATATCTTGAGGGGGATGATAGGTCGATCATTGAGGATGACTGCTTTTTTTAGTTTTTGTCGTTGTTGCAAACCTTCAAGTTCATCAAAGGGGAATGACTGCCTTGCCGTTTATGTCTCTGCTTCAGCTAACTTTAGCACCGTGGGTTAAAACAGCCAGACATCAACAATATGCCAGCCACTAAAAGGAAAACAGGGTCTTACCTTTCTGTCTCTCAGGTCCTGGAAAACCGATTTCCACAAATTGCAACTTCAGGCCCATCTACCTTCACTACTGCTGCACACGCGGCTTCAGTGAACCAGTCATCCTAAGCAGTTGGTGCACTCCCAATTGACGTCACACGGCAAAGAACCGTGGGAAATGCATTTCCCACACCTTCAACGAGTGTCTTTCCTCCATCCTGCCATTGCTGTTTCTCCACCTCTAAGGAATAAATCCTTGCAGGTGGCAAAGTCCCATATGAGCTGACTGGAGAAGGGTGAGTGTGTGTACATGTGTGGCAGCCACTGTGTCTCTAGTGCGCTTTGTGTGCCTGACAGCAGTCGATTTACTGCAGCGGAAATTCACACAAAAAATGTGGAAACAAATCTCATATTTAGTGGTATATCCACAGTATTTGAAGACATTATTAAAGCATTTACTCTATTCCAAAGGTCTTTAATGATATTTGATATGAAACCGATGATGATACTCTCATCAGTTAGCTAGCATGGTTGAGGTGAAAAGGACCTATATGTGCTCGCTTAATATCGTGGTTGCCATATGCACTGCACTGATTTAGGTATGACCTCACGTGATGCATGCTTGCATCTTTATTAAAAGGATAGTTGGGGTTTTTTGAAGTGGGGTCATATAAAGTACATATCTATAGTCGGTCTGTTCCCTACCGTAATTGCCGATCAGCGCAGCCTCAGTTTGGAGAAGCAGAGAGCCGCTCCAGCCCAGACGCTCAGCTTTGTACTGCAGTGAACGGAGACCAGATGCAAAGCGAATTTTAACCACCTAAAACAAGGCCCACCTAAAAAAATCTATATCAGTTCAAGTGTACGTTGTATAGAGAAAATTCACACCACTTTACATCACTGTCAGACCGCCCGTTCTTTTGGCACTACATTTTCTCAACCGTAGAACGTCCGTTTCCCTACGCATTAGCGCAGCTGGGCCTCGCACTTTATTTTGCCACTCGCCACTCAAGTTTTGATTGATCATTGTTCTGAAAACATCATAACTAGAAAACCTGTTTTAATATCCATGGGTATACAACTACCTCAGGTTGTTGTATACCCATGGACATTTTTCTCTTAATTTTTCTCCCCATGACATTTGAGCTTCCCACCCAGAGCATGAATAATGTGCTATATGATGATGGAGGTGTGCAACAACAACCTGCCCAGTGTGGTGGTAGAGACCATCATCTTGTTTCCCACATCCATAATAATAATCCTGTAGCCCTCCTTTGCCTGCTATGGTGTTTGTTACAGGGACTGAGGCGAAATACAGTCACTATCAACACATGGCATTTTCATATTCAGTGCTTGGTGTGCTGGGGTTGGAGCGAGGCATTTACAGTGGTGGTGGCTCTGCTGGTGGCAGTACAGGATACATGCTTAGAAAAGGAGGAAGAGGAATTGAGGTACCTGGAGTTTCTGCACTGGGAGAAACTGCTCCTTCTTGTACACACAATGAAAACACCCTCTATACAGTCTGTGGTAGCCATGTCTAGGCATTTCCTCATTGTGGTTCCTGACCTCCCCTCCTAACTCGTCTGTCATATAGAATCCCTTTTCATTCCGACCCTGGTCTTTTCTCAGAACATACCATTAATAAGCACTGAAATATTAGTTTGCAATTCTGAATATTGCAGTGTCTCTCATACCAGAAGACACCTCTGAATGGAGTTTTGGTTTAACCACAACCTACTCAGGGCTGCTAAGATGACTCAACCTCGTCCTCAGGCCTCTGGAGCCCTCGTCTCTACCCTTCTCAGTGGAGATGTCATGGACTGTGCTGAGTCTGTTGTCGATTCACGTCAAGCATCCTTCTTCTGACACCAGAATTGTGGTTAAAAATTTCTGAGACATAAGGATTCACAAACAAGAGTTGTCTTTCTCTTCATACTTGCTTAGCAAGCATAACAACCTTCAGCAATGTTTAAGGCTTAAGAGTGCTTTTCTGCTCTTTCACCTGGCACTTATGCATACTGTGACGAGGGAACCGCGACTCATCATCTCTCGTCAGCCAGCACATAGCACCCTGCCTTTGTTTATGTACTCTGAAACATCTTATCTTTGATACGCTTCACAACACCCTCCCATACACATGAGACGTCCTCCCTTAAGTGTATTAATGCATTATTAAAACACTGCCAACTATAACAACATGAGGTTTAATGAGGTTCAGAACATGGGCTTGGGTGCATGGGAGGCTGATCCATAGAAGCAGAGGAGGTGACTCCTCTGTTTTTAAAGGGGCAAGAGAGAGATCAAAATGTAAATAAAATATATTTATTGGTTGAAATAAACCATTACAACATCTGAGCATCATTTGTAAAATACTTTTTTCTCTTCTTCTTACATCTCTTTTTTTACATCCTGATCTGTTATTGGCCAAAACATGTAAAAGGCTGCTCCCATGGAGGACGGCCTCCCTCCCCAATCAAAAACCAGTATATAGGATTGACATGGCATCGATTCAATGACAGGCCTACTTTCCAAATTCCATCTTCAGTTCTTGTGATTGATGGGTTCATACAATAGCATATTACAAAGACAATAATGATGTGCAATATTGACAACTACATTTAAACACACGACTACAACAATGGATAGAGGCCCTTTCAACACAATTCAAATATCCTCTTGTCAGATTTAACACTTGATAGCTAGACAACACAACAGTTAGCCAACAGTAAGAATGGATTTGGATTGGGGGTGCTGCAAGGCACAAACTAATTGATTTGCCATTACACAACACAGGGTTGTATAATGAAATTAAACTTTCTAAACTCCTACACAAATTACAGAGCATGCTATATACAGTTATTTATATACAAATATACAAAAACACATCTTTTGAATCTGCATGGCTCCTACCCTAACTCTCTTCCTCAGGTTGGATTGTTAAAAGCCTCCTGCTCTTAATCCAAAACACCCGCTTTCTTGATGATGACAGTTTTTCTGCCGTGTGCCACAGTCAAAGCTAAAAACAACAAAACCGTGAATCATCGTTTCCCTTAAATGCGCTTGTGTATGGCTGTAACTTCAACTCTAATCACTTATAAGTGGGTGCATAAACTTTGAGAGGCATGTTGGAACACTGGTGCTGACAGCTGTGGGTGTGTTTTGTGGGCTTGTATAAATCCACTGGGCACACCATATACGTACAGTACCTGAGCCATCAAAGTGGACCAAAATGGAGTCACATCACCAGAGAAATGTAGAAACTGGGTTCTTTATTTTGTAATATGAGCTCAGAAGTAATCAGATGATGAACCCCTTCATCGCTGCTGATCTTCACCTGTAACTTTCCGGACATCATTACTGCTTCGGCACCAACTGTGGGAGCTGCAGCAATTACACAACGCTATTACCCCCATAAACATCAATTAGTCTTCTTTGATGTCAGGAGGGGATGTCCTGCTGACACACACACACACACACACACACACACACACAAAGTTATTACTATCCAGTGCACACTGGGTTGGAGAGACAGTACAGCGGCGCTAATTGGATTAAATGGATGATGCTCTCAACACACACAGAGAGCAACACACATTCACACACTGATGGATAGGTGTGTGTAAATATTGGCAGTAACAAACTCTTGTGCGAACTCCATCAATATATAATACACTGATTCTGTGTGTGTGTGTGTGTGAGAGAGAGGATATAAAATAAGAGCGAGACAAACCATGAATATTAACATTGAGAATATTTAACGTGTTCCTCGCTGTTTTTCAAATAATTTTAATGCCTGACATTCTTTTCAATAATTGCGTGTGCATGTGTGGGTTTGTGCACACGAAGGGCAGATATTGAACAAATAGCAAATGAAAGAAATAAATACAAAGAACCAGAGAGAGAGGGGAAGAAAGTCGATATGTATATGGTCTCACGGGGTATTTTCATTCATTTCGATGCCAAACGTATTTTTATTTTTATGGCATATGTAATTATATTATCGCGTGTACAGTGTGTGGTGTCTGTGTGTCTGTGTTGTGTTGTGGTGTGGTACAGACTACAAAAAAACCAAGCAGTAAAATGTGAGCTACACATAATCCAACACAAATATTAGAGAAGACTCCACCAAACTCAGTTATAAAAATAATAAGAAACACAGTGTGAAGCTGTTTATTAGTCTCTGTGAATTATGGGACAGTTATGATATTGAACATATCCAGTGATGAAGTTACACGAAACTTGTTTGATATTATACAGCTATAATATTACCATATAGGATGCTGTAAAGTAGAATAGGAAAATAATTAGAGCGAACCAAAACACACACACACTCACACAGAGTAGGCTGTAAATTACAAAGCCCTATGCACAGATGGTGTGTCTGTTCATGTGTGTGTGTGTGTGTGTGTGTGTGTGTGTGTTACTGATTTACAGCCTCTGACATGTCAGGATGAGAAGGAAATTGAAGTCTAAAACCAGAAACCATCAATCCATACGCTGACACGTGCACGCACTCACACAAACACACACACACACACACACATGCAGCAGCTGTTGCTCTAATTAGCTCTGCGATGGTGAACACACTAATCACCATTACCTCGCTCTGTCTGCTAATTCAAAGATCAATTTAATTTTATGGATTCTTTATTGGAATTATAAGTCACATAATATCCCGCCTCTCCGCCCTGATTGACAGATTTAACCACCTGTTAGTGGATTGCAAATTTCGACAGAGTCAATCATGTAATTGTCATTTATGGTTAGTCAGTTTTTTGGGAGGGAGGAACCGTTACTTTTTTAATCAAATTTCACGTTTTGAATGTCTGATTTGTTTAGTTTGTTTTCATAAAGGTTTGAATGAAACGTTTGTCACAACAGAATTTGTCTAAAGTAGACTTTATTATTGTAAAGTACCCCTTCACACCACTACAACAGCAAAAACATAAAAAATAAAAGATTATAGGCAGTAGTGGTTCTTTACCTTGCAGCCTTTAACAATCGCCTTGGTCTCAATTATTAGTCATACTGATTTTGAACTGGCCGTGGGAAGACTGAACATGTCAGAGTCCAGTGTTGATTACAAAATCACAATGCTTAACGAAATACACTGATTTAATTAGCTGAAGGCCTTTAAGACGTTGTATACTAAGTCTGGTGAGACTTTCAAAATAAAGCATGCTGACAAATAGTTCACATGTTATGAAAAAATGAGGTTACCACCAGCAGCCTTTAAGAAAAAACGACCGTGAGAATCCAGATGTGGCAGGTTTTGTTACTTACTGATGTACTGTAGTCGAAAGAATGCCAGTTTTTTACCGTTTCAAGTCCCAGTGGTAAGGGGAAACACATTTCAACGGTGGAACAGACACTGGAGCGCTCTCCATCGAGTGAATGGCTGCCAGTTCACTCTTGTTTTACCTCGGTTTCTATCACTCTCTTTCTTCACCTTCTTTGCCTCCTCCATCAGCAGGTTCTTTTTCATTTACAGGGTAGATTGTCCAAAGTTATTCCAGTTGTCCCACCATTACCTGGGGATAGTGACTGGGCAAAAGGATGCCTCTTCCTGTTTTGGTTGTGCAATGGCAGATGCACTTCCTTTGTGCCATGATTGGACCTTCATTTTTGAGGGAAAAATCCAGCCCAGTGTCAGACTGAATAGCATAGAGAAACTGAGGTTTATAGGCAACCTAACTACACACACGTCATTCTTCTACAGCCATTACACTGTGACACCAGTGTTTACTTCAGAATAAAAAAGTTGTCTTTTACCAGTTAAAGTACGTCACTTATGTTATGCAAGTTAAGTCTTACGTCACCATAGGCGAAGCCCAGTGTATGTCCAATCCAACCACACCAAACCACCCCCTATAAGTTCCTTGTTTAGTCTCTGTGTGACTGAAATGAGCCGTATTTTGTAGGCCCAATGATGGCGTCTAATCCTCTGAGCACACACTGGTATTGCAAAATAGATTTTTGTCTTGTCATGGCATTATAGACTGCATTATAGAAGGTATAGGTCTGCTGTGTTTCATGTGACTGAGCCTACAATTAAAAATATTTATTCCTATCTGACTATCTCATAATTGATCAGACTGTGATCCTCTGTCTGCCTGCTTATCACTGTGTCCAAGGCCATCCGTTTATTTAAAGACACCTAAGCTATTTCATTGTTCTATAGAGGTTATTTGGTCATTTTGTTGAAAGTAACTAAAAGGTAGTGTAATAAATGATATATTACTCTACGTACGCAGACAGAAATATTGCAACATATTACTTTAAAACTAAGGTAACGAGTAATATGTAATATATTGCATATTGTAACTTGCCCAACATTGCTTTTTATAGTACTGCACAAGAGGGGTGCTTCAAGAAGCGATGCTACAGTGGTGACTAGAACTTCAAACTTAATAAAAGTCCCCTAGTTTCAACCAGACCTGTCACGGCCGGAGCAGATCACTGTGGTTCTAGACAATGCTGAGACAGACAGCAGAGGGGCATAGTTCATCCGGTCATTTTTTATCTTTCTCCAAAACACCAGTGCCGACTCAGGACCTACAGCGCAACAAATGGGTGAGGCCACTGACCAGAACATGCTGCTACCGTAGGCTAAATATTAGGTTACATCCAGGAGCCAGCTAGCTTAGTTTAGCACAAAGACAGGAAACGGGGAGACAGCTATCCTGACTCTGTACACAGGTAACAAGACATGATTACTACCAGCACCTCTAAAGCTGTTTTTTAACATGTTATATCTTATATCAGCCAAATGATACGACATGGTTTCTTTGGGGTTATTGTTCTTTTGGCATTGTGCAGTAACTTCCTGCTGTCCGGTCTTTACCATGAGAGACTCCAGGATTCTATTAACTTTAGACAGAGCAGGGAAAGCTGTTTCAAATCCATTCATTCATGGATCCGTTATACGTTAGACTCAACTGATTGATCAAGGTCGACGATGGTTGAGGTCAGGTGAGCCAGACATGTTCTCGGCACTGAGACCATCCCTGTCGGTCTGAACTGGCTCTATATATGTTCCACATTCGAACAGGGCTAAGCACAGAGAAAGTGAGGGAGGAAAAGAGCGAGTTGAAAAGTTCAGCTCGCTCCCTGCGGGCAATAAACGGCTGGTACTGACACATATTCTTCATCATGTATTCGTCTGCTCTTTCTCTCTGTTTTCATTTTGTTCTGAGCTGCCCTCATTTAGCCTTAGCCTGAAATTTCATTTCATTTCTTTCTCTCTTTCTTTCTTTCTTGCTTTCTAGCTTTCTTTCTTTCTTTTGTTGTGGCATCTACACCCTCCTTTTCTTCCATCTGTGCAGCAGGCAGCAGATTAAAAAGAACTGGATCCCATTAAACACACATCACCTTCACACTGCTGTGTGTGTGTCATCATGTTCATACATACTGTATGTTTTATAGCACGTGCGCTTCCACACATGTATGCATATGTGTGTGTGTGTGTGTGTGTGTTGCAGAGGGATGATGGCGCGCAGCAGTCAGAGGCTGGTTCATCAGGAGGTCAGACACACTCACACACACACTGAGTGGCTGGGGAGAGAGATGGATGGCAGTCTGAGGCTCCCTGCTGCTTTGCTAGGGAAATATATGGCGCTGAGGTAGCCATGGTAACACACACAACACACACATACAGCGATACACGTCCGCGCGTACACACAGCCACACGAATGCTGCTTTTCATAACAAGTGTAATGATTCATTTAAAACGGTTTAAGACTTTGTATAAACACACACACACGTTCACACACTCTCGCTCAAACACACACGCACATACAAACCTTCACGTACAGATGAGTTTCCTTCAATACTTTCATATTGACAAATTGAACGAATATGAATCACTCTGATTTAACTTAACATAATATAATAACGTTGTGTTTAACACGATATCGCGTCCTTTTGTTTCTGTTGGACATTATGCTGTTGTAGTTTCTGATCAGCAGCGTGCGGCTTCAACATTAATGTTAATGTTCTTCTGAAAGTGGAACAGCTTTGGAGGCTCCACGCTGTGTGTTTCAGCAGACTTTGCATCAGGCTCTAATAAGAAGAACTAAAGAGATAAACTCTGATCGCCTATTTTCTGTATGTATTACAGGAAGACAGGAAAAGCTGATATGTGATTAAGATAACTAGAGTTATAACCAACTCTAAGAAACAAATGTTAGTGATTGAATCAGTAATAAATTAAACTAGTTTTGAAATACATTCAGCCAGATACAGTTTGAGTTGTTGCAAATGTTTGTGTGTGTGTGTGTAATTGAGAGAGTAATTGCATTTACCTGTTCATATTCGAAACACAGTAACACATTTATAAAAATAAAAATACATCAGTCAATCAATTTATATATTGTTCCTTCAGTTGATATAATCAATACTACATGCTGAAAACCATTACATACCAAGTTTTTCAAAAAAATAATGCCACACATATAGACTGGACAAGGGCAAATGAACCATACATGTAGCTTGGCTCATTTTACCTTTCTCACAATACTAAAGGTACAAAATTAAAGTTAGTTATGCATATGCACACATTAACAGAAGTGTCTGTCTGTCTGTCTGTCTGTCTGTCTGTCTGTCTGTCTATCTAAATGAGCTAGTTAACATGCACTGTCAACTAGTCCTATTAAGCATTTAAACCTGTATGATTTTGTATACAACACAGCTGCAATCATATGAAATTATATACAATATAATATTACACACATGAGTCGATCTGTAACACTTTATAATAACCATTGTTTAATGCATGGTAAAGTTATAGTTAATTAAAGGTTAGTTAATAGTTATTTCACTGTTAAACAATTAAATTCATCCTAAATATCAAAGGGGCTCTTTTGGAGAAGAAATTCAATCTCAGAATTTTGTTATTTACCTACAATATTAATGAAATAATAATATAAACTCAGAAATATGTATTTTTTTTTTTGCCATAAGTGAATAAACAGGCTGTTCTCAGAGGAAAATAAGGTCCCAGAACACTGCTAGAAGCGAGAAAGGTGGCAGGGTCCGCCACGTGTAAACAAAGTAAAACAGTCTGAAGTTGTGTTCTCCTCTAAGGTCAGTTTGTTTATTCAGTCATGAATTCATTTTTTTTTAGGCAGGAAATAATCAGACAATCTCCTCATTAACATTTCTTACCCAGAACTACAGAGTGCTCCTTTAATAAAAAAAATAAATCATGTAATCAGTGTGTTCAAAATCTGTGAATGGAGCCTGAAGATCAGTTCTGAACCTTGGAAGCAGAAATTTGATGAAGAAACACTCTCAACTGGTGACTGATTGCTGAGCGAAGCATGTTGTGTTGTGTTTTTGATAGTGGAGTTCGTCATAAGAGTGAAACAGAAGCATTTAACAATAAATACTTGACCTACAAATATAGAAATATAATTTAAATAAGTACTACATCAACAATAAAAAAGCTATTATGATATAATCGTGTATAACTTCTATATATAAATACATCAACCACTCAGAAATGTCCTCACATCTGCTTGGAAGATTACAATGTGTTCTGAGCCATTTCTTCATTTTTACACCATTTATTAAGGCTAAATAAGGGGGGAAAGAGTTTTTTCTTTATTCCATAGTTGTGTCTTCTCTGCAGTTCTCTCTTATCTTCTCCATTTTCTCCCTTTTTCATAGATTCATATATATTCCAATCCACTCAGGTGTGTCTGTGTGTGTTTGTGTTTCATGGAAAACCATATGTTCAGGGGTGATGAGAGAAAACGAGAGAGAGGGATGGGTTTCTCCATATGGTGGACGTATGTGTATATTCTCTTTCTCTCTCTCTCTCTCTCTCTCTCTCTCTCTCTCTCTCTCTCTCTCTCTCTCTCTCTCTCTCTCTCTCTCAACATAAAAATATGTTTTTGAGACCAGGCCAATCGCTGTTTTCATTCCAAGTGAGGTACAAGGTGAGTACAAGCCGATAGGGCTCTGTGTTGATGCATACCATGATGTAGATATAGAAAAAAGTGGAGAAAAATGAGAGATAGAAGAAAGGAAGAGGAAAGAAAATGGTAGATAGAGGAGGAATGGGAACAGTGATGACAGGAGGAGAAGAAGAAGAGCAATGGGAAAAGAAAAAAAGGAGGAGTGGCAGGAGACTGCGAGAAGAAAAGAGGTGCAGAGAGCGGATGGAAAATCGAAAAAATAGAGAGATAATACTCACTTAACAAAATGAAGTGGAGGAGGAAAAGGAGGATGAGAGATGCGTTTGGGATGAAAGAGGGGAGGAGTGTGAAAACACGATGATGAATTGACTTCAGAGGAGAGCGTTAGAAGAGAGGGATGAGAGGAGAGGAGATGAGAAAAGTGATGACATATCATCCCGACTAAAAAGATTAGGAGAAGAGGAGAAAGAGAAGATAACAGTGACAAATAGACGGGATGCAGGAATGTCAGGCAGAGATAACAGTTGGACAAATGCAAACTGCATCTTGATCACTAGAATCTAACAAATAGAATCTATAATAATGTATGAAAGACAAGTCACTGAACATATAATGGAAGTTGACCCTTATCCGCACAAGTTCTTAGTCGCAGAGCAGAAAGAAGCGCACT
>CM077802.1:24309474-24534474 GCA_039737535.1 Lagodon rhomboides
TATTACTTACTTTTTTTTTTACCCATTTATTTTTATTCATTTTGTGTAATCAATTTTATTTTTTGTGAGATACTTCCATCAAAATCCTATTTCCATCAAAAAAAAGAGCGAGTTATTTAAGCCTCCCCAGGAGGACTGCAACGAGCCGTAATGACTCTCATATCATTTCATTTGCTTGAAACCTTTAAAAATAAATCACATGACGGAGATGATTACAGTTTTGTGGTTTAAAAACTGTTCACATCAGATCTGAAATCATTTATTAATAAGATAGGGTGTTAAAAATGATATCACTTTATCAATGAAAGTCATTTTTACTAATCATCTGTAAATCATCTGGATTCATTCGAAAATAAGTAATTTGAAGGTTGATTCATTTTGGGAGACTGTGTTCGACTGTTTGGCTGGGGTGATGAGCAGTGTTTATCCAGGAAGAGCAGAACGTGTGGCTGGTATTTTAATATCTGGGTTTTGAAATGAGTGTTAGCTCAACACGGTTATAAAAGAACACCTGAATCAGTCATATTTCCATACAACAGGAACTAGCTCGCAGCCACGTCACTTAAATTATTTGCTTGGTGGCGACTTAAGAGAAGAACACATTTTTGGATGATATCTCTCAGCAATATTTAGTCTGGATATTTAGTTTCATACAATTAAAAACACACACTTGACCGTGTGATGCAGAATCCCCTTTGAGCTCCTTCCAGGCCTTTTTGCTGTGCGCCACCTGCTGGTTGAGAGCAGTAAACCTCTTTCCTTCTCACACTGCGGTGAGTCAGCCGGCTCACTGACCCAGAGACACTTCAGCAGTAAACAAGCACAAGTATGAGAGGTCAGAGGTCAGGCGTTCAGAGAGGAGCTGCTCCCATCGTCATTGATTTTTAACACACATGCCTTTCAGCCTGAAGAGGTGAACTCGCTGCAGTACCGAAGGGCGACGGTCAGATTTCACCTTCACAAACATCTCACCGGCAACTGACCGTTTTTAACCAAATACACGGCCAGACATGACAGAACTGTTTTTCCTGACCCGCAGAATGTGACTTTAATCTCTGTTTGCGTTTTTTATTTTCATTTTTATTTCTTTTTATTTCACATTATATTACTGTATATTTTTACATTATGAAGTCGATATTATTTAGAAAATTAACTTGAAAATAAATAATACAATTATTATTATTATTATTATTATTATTATTATTATTATTATTATTATTATTGTTAGTAGTAGTAGTAGTAGTAGTCGTAGTAGTAGTAGTAGTAGTAGTATTGCTTTTCAGAATGCATTACAATGTGCCTTACAATAATAAAAAAAAATAGAAACAAATGCCATGATAAACTGATTGGATACATGAAATAATGACATCAAAAATACACAATAATGATCATAAATTATATTAATGATAATACAATTAATGAAAACATTTTTTAATAATAAAGCAATGTGCAATAAAAGCACCAGGATTTAAAAAAAACAATTTCTCTTCACTTGAGGGTTGTATTTATGTATCATCTGTTTTATCTTTACGTTAAACTTTTTTAAAAAATTAATTCATTTATTTATTCATTTATTTTGCCAGATTGCAGTATTTGTGTCACTCAGTATAATTACATTTGATTGCTTTTCGGGCAAACGTTCACTAGGATTCAGCGTTTGCCTACAGGAATTTGTTTCCTCCTTTTTTTAAGGATCGAAAAAGCATTTATTCCTTCAACTTAAGATATAAAATTGCAATTAAGAATAAATATGTTATTTTAAAGAAATTGGTAATTACCAGACAAATATTTTGCAGGTTTTTTGGCCTTGACATCATTTTCTGAGATAGGACGGTCCAGATGACTCCAGCCTCTGGTCCTGTTTGTTGATTGATGATAATATGACTATATTACTTGTGAGTTCCAATATTGTATACTGTAACTTTAACATCTATCCAGACCAAACACTGACAAGCTGCTTTGTTAAGACTATATGAACTTATGAGCTGTTGTGGCCCACAGAGACATGGATTTCAAATTCATCCGAGTCTCCTCCTATTACATACACATCACACAACCTCTGGATTTAAATAAGTGATGCAAATACTTCAATGGGATACAGTACAAAACAGTACCAAAACTGATCACCTGTTCACCCCTGTGCATTTGTAAAACGGATCTGTTGCCCCACAATGCTCACTGAGGCTCCAGAAAGCTTCAGATAAAAATAGTAAAGCAGCTGAGATGTTTGACAGAAGGTGATCTAGTAGGTACGAGGGGGAGCGTTTCTGCGTCTGGGTCCAGAGGCACATTGTTGCATAATCCATCCATGTTCACAAGTCAACACCTTTTTCACACACTCAATTCATTTAGGGGAAGGTTTGAAATGTCTGTGACAAAGAGGGAGAGAGAGTTAGATCATAACTGCATACTTTTGAGTAGGTCTCTGACTTCAGCTCATTAGTTGCTGACTGTGTATTGTCGAGTTGTTCAAGGTGCCAAAATTCAACACATTATCATGAAGTGAAAATATCAGCTGAGCAGTGTGAGTCAGCCTTCACCCTGCACTGCACGACGAGTCTGATGGGAGCCTATTTCTTTACATTTTGATAAAATGACCATGTATTACTATAACACAAACAAACAAAGTAACATCAGATGCAGTTTGTATCTGTTCAGATTTCAAACTAATGTATATTTCTGGTGAAGAAATGTTAATAAAAAGAGAAATTTCTTCATTTTGCCTAAACAAACTAAATAAACAAACTGACCTTAAAGAACAACACATTTATACTGTTTTACTTTGTTTACATGTGGCGGACCCTGCCACCTTTCTAGTTCTGGGACCTTATATTCCTCTGAGAGCAGCTTGTTTATTGAGTTCTGGAAAAGATACATATTTCTGAGTTTGGATTATTACTTCATTAATATTGTAATATTAAAATTAACCAATGTCCACCCCTTTAACTGAATGTAACTTTGACTGAATACTGAAAGTAATAAAGTAATACAGCAAGAATTATTGGACGAGGCATAATTGAAATGCAAGATTCAGCTTGTTGGTATGAGATGTATTAATATAGTAATTATTTTCTGAAAACAAGATACTTTGGGGAACAAATTATGCATTTTGACCAGTCACTTTGTTCACATGAAACATTCATTCATCTTTCTTATCTTTCTTAAGATTACTTAAATTTTTTGTTTCCAAAGTGGATGAAAGATTGGCTATAAATACTTCTTAGTTCACACCGATGAAATTAATTGTGCAATTAGTGAAGTAACGGAAATTACATACTTTGATATAATAAAGAAAATTAGATTTAAAAAAAAACTGTGGTCTTTAGTTTACTGTCCTCAACAATTGTGAGTTTGAATTTCTTCTCCAAAACTGCACAGCGCCCCATTAAAACAAATCAACGTCAACTTGCGACCCCCGATCACAAGCTATGTCTTATGTTAAGATTTTCAGAACCATGAAAAGGTAAAAGCTCAGTCCCAGCAAACCAGCATATTTATTTTTTATACACATTCTACTGCAGTTACCATGTTTTGCACAGATGATCTGGTATCGTAAAGGCTTTACAGCTCCAGTCTGAAGCCTCCTGTAATGCTCACAGACTCATCCTCCCCAATGATATCAAACTGGTTAAAATCTGGATGATTACATCAGTGCAGATTTTCTGGCATCTGTTCAAGCTGGGCCACAACGGCTATCAAAAGAGGCATTGTAGCCCCTGAAGCTAACATTAGCAAGCATACTACTGTTGACAGAAACTTAAAAATCTCTCCTCCAGTTCATGCTGAAGACTAAAAAAAGCCCTGCCCCGCTGCTGCTCAGGGAGGTGTTCGCTGTTTAGTCCACACGGATTCATAATGAACATGTCACGTGTTCAAACTGCACCAAATGTTATAGATTTATCTCGGAGGATAAATCGTCGGATCCCGACCTCCATGCTGGAAACCACTGTTTGAACCAACAGCGTGCCTCCAACTTTGTACCGACGGTTTGTGTTTGTCTGGTTCCTGTTTCAACATGACAAAGCCTGCATGCAGACAGTTATACAGAGCCTTGACCTTGACCCCATCCAGCACCTTTGGGATGGACTGAAACAGTTGAAAGTGTGAGCCAGACATCACCCAGCTGGCACTAGATGTCATAGAGACGTCTAATTGAGACGCCTCCGACGTTGAATAGACGTTAGTATTTAGTTGAAAATGAAAATCGGGTTAAAGTCTGAACTTAACGTTGGTCCGACGTTGGATATCAGTTATGTAGGCTATCTTAAGTCAAATCAACGTTGTTGATAGATGTTGTCCAGACATTAGAATTCTGTCATCAAAAAGGTCATTATTCAACGTCAAAGTTGTGTGAGACGTCTGACACACGTTGGGTTTTGGTTGCCAGACACCACAACATAAAAACAACAAAATATTAACGTCATTTGACGTCAGTATTCCTATGTCAAAAGATGTTGAAAGTAGATGTCAATGGACGTTGGGTTTTGGTCACCTGACGTCATGACTTGAATCCAACCAAAGACCAACGTCTATTGACGTCCGGTGCCAGTTGGGCGTCGGATCTCACTGATTCTCTTGTGTCTGAATGAAAGCAAACCGCAGCATCCCAGTGTAACTGCAGAGGTTGTGACAGCAGCACATTAACGCCCATCGTGTTGTAATGGCAGGTTAGATGTGCAGGTGTCCACATCATTTTGGCCATGTACTTTACTCAACTTCCTCAGCAAGAGACGGTCAAACTTCCTCCACACAGCACACAGTAACCACACAGTACGAACCAGGTCGGTCTCTCTGTCCTCCTTCCCCTCAGATCTCAGATGGAGTCTGTCGGCTCGGCTTCATTACACACTCATCAATATTTCAAAGACACTCTCACACATTCATCACAGGATGAGACCTCGTTAGGGAGGATCCTCCTCCTCGTCTCTTTCTCTCTATAATACTTACTAATTAGAGCTTCTCTCTCCCTCCCCGTCTCCAACTCTTCCTTCTGTCTTACAGTTTGGAGTTCTTCCAAAAGTGGTAAATCAAAAGTTTGGCCGCGCGATAATGAACACAGCACACACACACACACACACACAGAGGCAGAGACAGAGATCATTTGTGTGTTTGCTTTATTAACATCTCTGCTCATGTGATCATGAGGAACAGGTACATGTGAAGCACAGACTGTCCTCTTTTAGAGCTTTTATAGGTAATTCAAGTTTTGGATTCAGTTTACCTTCAGATGGCTAACTGAACAGGATCAACCAAATCACCCGAATAAATGTTGGCCAGATACGTTTCTGTAAAACCACAGATAAGTGACACAGCGAATTGAAGTATCAATGCATGTGACTTGTTTGTGTGATACTCCTCAGTACGTAGCTCAAGGAAATTGAATCGAACGCAACTGGATTTGGTTTTTGTCTTTGAAGACGTTTCACCTCTCATCCAAGAGGCTTCATCAGTTCCTGCTCGCTTGACTAGGCTGGGACTAGTCCCTGATGAGGTGAAACATCTTCAAAGACAAAAACCAAATCCAGTTGCGTTCGATTCAGTTTCCTTGAGATAACTATGACCTGGATGAATGAGAATATTCACAGGCTCCTCAGTATGTACTATGCTGATTGCTCTCTTTTGAAGTATGCACAATGGTTGTAAGTTGATTTTGTAAGTGTTCCACACAGTAATTCAGATATGGTGATACAAGTAAAGAAAACAGAACACTCAGTGATTGATGGTCCAGTATGTGTTTTGTTTTCCCCCAGAACTCGACGCTCTTTGCCATCTTCGCTCTAACGTGATTGATCTGACATTTCAAGCTGATTTTGTGGTCTAAAATCAAACCCAGAAGTTTGTTTTCATATTCTCTTTCCACATTAACAATGTCAATCATCATCTGTGCTTGTGTATCAGTATAGCAGTTTCCAAACAACGTAAATGTAGTTTTGTTCCAATTGAATGATCATTTGTTTATGTTCAACCATTGTTTAAATTTGATAATTTCTGTTGTGAATTCCTTCAAAAACTGCTGCAGATTGTCCCCAGAACAAAGAACATTGGTGTCATCTGCAAATAAAACACATTTTACTCTTCTGAACACATATATCATTTATGTACATCATACAGAACAGTTACGTCCGGGCATGTTGATATATAATCACTCATTTGCACAAACTGCTGCCTGTCACCCAAATATCTTTTTACCAAATCCAGCACAACCCCTCTTACACCATGTCTTTCCAATTTTTGGAGTCATATCTCATGGTTTATGGTATCAAATGCTTTTTTTTTTTAAATCTATAAAAACTTTATCATCAATACAACCAGTCATTTCTTCTGTTAACTCCATTAATGCCATCGACGTTAATCTATTTGCTCTAAAATCATATTGACTTTCTGACAATAAATTATGCTTTTTAATGAAGCTGTCCAACCTTCTAACAAACAGCTTTTCCAATATTTTAGAGAACTGGCAGAGTAATGATACAGTAAAATATCACATAGTTACACAGATAGTAAAATGCACATGCCCTAACCTGCTGAAGCCATGTTGGTGGCTCTCTGGAGCTCTCAGGTTTGTTAAACTGGCAGCAGGGCGCCACCTGCTGCCTGACACATGAACTGCAGCCCCAGAGGTTGTTCAGTCTGCTCATATGCAGTCTGAAGGAAAAACACAACACACATATTTTTACATAAAAATATACACAACACACATATTTTAACTATACTAGTTAATTTTTAGGATTTTTTTTTAGCCCAAAATAGTTCAGATATCGGCTGCTTCCCATCCAACCTGCATAATGTCAGTATTATAATTATTACCTGTGAGTATAACTGCTGATTATGAAACGGATAATTGCCACATAAAAGCACAAGTAACATACAGTCTGTTCACTATTGGGGAACGCAGTATTAGAATATTTTAGCTTCACAGTTCAGTGAAAGCTTCAAATTTGGTGATTTTGAAATGCTCAAATAAACTGAAGAAGTGTTCATTAAGTACTTTTAATAAAACCGTTAAGAATCCACCGGGACCATCTGAAATGCCTTGTTGTTGCTGTAAACTATAAGTGCTGTAGCATTGGTGCACACGTCTTAATCTGACACCAAGTTCAGGAGCCAGATTTATAAAGAATCAAAGCTATTGTTTATTTCGACCGAAAGTGATGACTGCCATTATCTTATATTCTATTTTACCGTCAACAAATCCTACAAAACTAAGAACAAATGGAATTTGGAATGTTTAAGTCCATCTGGCAATACTGTCTGACTTCCCTGTCTTGTCTGTGACTGAGCCACTGGTTCATACTGAAGCAGACAAATACAAAGTTTCATTTCTTAGAAGTAGTCAGTCATTTCCTTAAACGGCTGGTCACTGTAGTCTTTATCAGATGTTACATAAACAGGAGGAAATAGTACATTTGCTGGGGAAGCAGCAGATGAATCCACATCGGTGCTCTGGTGAGTATTTATAGCAGCAGGACAGTGTGCGTGGATTTGAGTAGAAGTGTGTCTGTTCATGGAAATGAAGAAACGTGTCACCCAGTGTGACAGTGTGGCTCACCCTCCTGTGAGCGTGAGCCTGCTGAGACTCCTGTATTTATTTAGTTTTTCCAACCCTACTCTTACAGTCAGCATCAAGTGCTGGACTTCATTTCATTCAGAACAACCTTACATTTCAGTGTGGCTTATTTAAAGTCCCAATTTTACTTCTTTTTCTTTTGTCTGAGAAAGGATTAATTTACCAGAATTTATTTAAAAACAACTGATGATTTTTTTTATGTATTTTTCCACTGTGCACTCAGACAAAACCTCGGGAAGTTTATTTTTTTGTTAGTTAAAAATATGTTCTTGCATGTGTTAGACTTCTATATGATTTTTAATTTCTGACCTTTCCTAAACCATTTACATTTACAGCCATTATAATAATATAATCTCTACCATTTTTCTGTGAGAAAGAGGTGTATGAATTTACTGACCATGCAGATGTGTCAAAAAAGCTCAGAGTAAATAAAAAGGTTATTAAATTATAACAGAAGACACTGAAGCAGAATTGACTTTTTTCAGAGAAATATATTATCGATTGAACATAAAGAAAAGTAGCTTTACTACATCCGTTCCCTGTTGGCCCAGAGGGAGAAACGATGGTAAATGAACTTGCATCTCTACAACACATTCATCCATTCACACACATTCATACACCGATGCCATGTAAGGTGACGATCGGCTCGTCAGGAGCTATTTGGGCTTCAGTATCTTGCTCAAGGATGCTTTGACATGGAGCCGGAGAATCGAACTGGCAACCCTCCGATTACTGGATGAGCCACTCTTCCTCCTGAACCACAGCCACCTGGTTTTTTCCATTCATTGTTGGTTTTTGTGGAATTTCTAGAAAAAAAGAAAACATAAGTTCTCACCAGAGGTGAAGAAGCCTGACTGTGTCTTCGATGAGACAGGTGTGCACACACATTCTGAGTCAGCTTTTGTAAATGTACAATATGCGATCGCTCCAAATTACATCTATGGCAATATGTATAATTCAGTGAGGTTCAGCTCACAGGGTGCTTCTTCTGCTTTCTTGTCAGCTTGTGTCACCAAATGTTCATTTGAAACCGCAGCCTCTTTTGTTTTTCTTACATTTCTGGGAGAAACAACAAGAATAAAATCGATTTTTTCCTGCCATCTTCATGTATGTCATTGTGGCATTAGAATAAATACCTTCCTTGCTCCTTAAGTTTTCTTTCTGTTTCTATTTCAACCAATTTCTTGTGATTTTCCTAAATACCATTATTATACTTGGTTATTGTTTCATGTCATCTCGCTGTCAGTAATATTAAAGTGTGTTAAACACAGACGCAAAACAAAAAGTGTTTTTTAGACATTGAAATCATTTTTTCCGAAATGACATCACGGGGAAGATATCCAGATTATTGTTCTTCATGTCTGTGAACACAGACTTTATGGTTAATCACTTTGCGGCTCTTAAAAGACACTATCATGATTGTTGAGGTAGTTGGTTGATAAATGTGCTTTATACTTGTGCTAATAATTTTTTGTCTCCCAAGTTAGCTCTTTGAAAGCTCACCAATGTTCTCTGATCACTGTTGCCAGATCGGGCAGTTTTACAGCTGACCGGGCCGTTTGGAGTCACTCTGTGTGGAGTAAAACAGGTGGTTTGCAGGTGGTCAGAATTTGGGCCAGACGAGTACAAAATGACAGTCTATTAAAAATTCATTTATAAGTTGTAATCATTAGTTATGCAAACGCATCCAGTCACCCAGCACAACTTTGATATCATATCATTTCTATTCATTCTGCTGAGGGGAGATAGGAGTTTGTTTCATGGTAGGAACTTTTAAAGCTTTAAATAAGTGAAAGAATTCTGTATTTTTACCTTTTTTAAGGATCTTTTGAGGCATTAAAAGGTGAGAGTGCTCGATGATACTACAGAAAGTAGTATCATCGATTAAACAGCCTTTAATGACAGCTGGTCGACCTTCACTAAAAGGCCACATGTGTCTGTTTGTTCGTGTTTCTAATCCTCCCACGCAGAGAAGTGACCTTGTCCAGTCCTTCACCGAGGTAGTGACGACAGAAAAAAAACATTTGACTGATGGAGCAGGAGCATTTAGCGATGTCATTCCGATCGATCACGCCATCTTCAGCAGTGCGGCGTACGAGTGGCGCAGTGCAGCAGCAGCGTGTCTGGAACCAGCTGAGATGTGCTGATGGGATTTCTGGGGGGGAGAAAATAGTTTCTCCGAAGGTTTTTCACCAATAGCAGAGAGTCCCAGTTAGGCAGCGGGCTGCAGAGCCAAGGTTAACCCTGCGACAGGGCAGAGCCAGGGCACGGGGTCGGAGGTCAGGAGGTAAAGAGGTCAGAGCGGAGAGAGCAACGAAGCAGAGGAACTCCAGGCAGCAACATCCCTGTGATCAACAGATGGGATTATTGGATATGAATATATGAGATAGACAGTTTTTGACATTCGAGTCATGTAACTAGATGTTGGCATGGATCAGTATACATTTATTTGGAATTGATTTAACATTTCGTGAATTTGCTGATGTGTTTTAAGGCATTGAATACTGTAATAAAATGGGGATGATATTATATGTAAAGGGAACATTAAACGTTACTGTTTCTTAGGGTTGGATTTAGGGTTAGATTTAGGGTTAGGGTTAGGGTTGCTCTAAAGTCAGGTGGTCACCTTTCTCCTCTTTGTGTCTTCATTTAGCCGGTGTTTGCAAATGATGCATGTTCTTCAATGGGATTAAAACAATGTTTGGGGGACTAAATGTAGTTTTAAATGGATTAAAGATGGATTAATGCTTGTGAAATTCAGCACTATTAGTTGGAAAACAACGTGCTAATTGGGAATAAATCTAAAATTGTATTCATTAATTAAAAATAATACATTTAACAGTTACAAAAAGGACGCAGATGTTTATTGTGATCACAGCGCAAATAGATTGGAAGATGTTTAATTATTAAATGAACACAGTTGATGTTGGAAAGTTTAAAATTTCACAAAAACACTTGTAAAAACTATGGTTATGCAGATAAAATATATGTTTTTTGGGAGTAAAGACATTGCTGGAACTTATTTTCTCATATGTTAAAACATGTGCCTACTTTAATATACGGCTGCTTGGTTTTGTTATATTATGTAACAGTATCTAGTCGTTCTCAGATGAGGCGGGGGTGCACTCTATTGACATGACTCAGTCTATATGTGTTCATTTTATTCAATGAGTACGCAGCAACATCCTTCACTTACAAGGCACACAACAGGTCTCATGCAGCGTGACCTCAGCCTGACCCGGGAAGTGAGGGCGAGACGATGGGAAAAGGTCAAGAGGTCAAAGTGTGAGAGACAGCAACCGGGGACGAGAAAGTGAGTCCAGGGATAGGATTTTTATTCTGGTCGGTTCTTCATTGGAGTGTTTGAACCATTGCTTCTTTAAGTCTTTAATTCTTTCCTGTTTGTTTGTTTGTTTGTTTGTTTGTTTTTAGACCCAGTGACTTGAGGTCACAGAGAAGAGTGAACAGACTGGTCGGACCCTGTTGTTTACTTCCTGTCTCCTCACGCAGCCGTTGCCATGACGACGGGAAGTGTGACCTCTCTGTGACCTCGTCGACGTGGAAGTCTACCCCGTCCCCACCTCAGCGGGGGTGAATCTGAGGGCACGACTGCAGTCAGAGGTCAGTGTGAGGTCAGAGGACGTACGGAGGTCGAACACGACGACTATTTATTGTGTTGTTTGTGTTGGTGCTGCACATTTTACTCCGGGTAACATTTAAGTCACAATACAAAATATCTGACAATTGATTTATCATTGCAGGTTTTGAAGGCACCATATAGTGCGTATGTTTTATTCTAGGAATGGGTAACTGTAGTATACTGGGCTAAAATAATAAATAAAAAAAAACAAAACAAGGCAGTGACTTCTGACGCAGTGTCAGTTCTGTGGAAACTCTTGACAGTTCTATTCCAAAATCACAAGAGAGGTTACTGGGAGGACGACTATGGGCTGTACTTCCGGTGAAGAAGTAAACAGAAGTAACCAGAAGTAACAAGTGTCATGATAACTGATGCACCAGCAACACTTTAAAGGCTTTAGAAGTATTAGTGAAGTGGGCTAAGCAATAATAATAGTGTAAGTTATATTCACGTGATAAGATCATTAAGTCAGACCTTCATGAATAGATTACCATCCTGTGATCATGAAAAACAGCACACACCAGGAGTCCAGCAATCATTTGTCCTGGGTATCATGAGCACTAGGAATGAGATGGATAGGTTAACCCTCATAAAAGCTGAATTCCCCAGGAACTTATGGCTTGGTACTAGACCCCTCTTTTAGAGTCGCTCTTTAACAACACCACAAGCAGATCTAACATTGGATATCTGTCAATGTGTGGCCCATATGTTATGGTTCATCATGGGGTTAAATAAAATCTGATTTAAAGTCTGTTAAATTGTGAATATTAAAAGGGAAAAAGTCATTGATTTTACACACCACTGAAGTCTGTAGGACCAGAAATAATGACAAGATAAAGCCAGTGTAAACAAAAAAACACATGGCTTACAGTAAATATGCTTTATATGAAAATGAATCTATGCTGCCAGAGTGTGGTAGAGAAACAGAGTAAAAAAAAAATGAATAATACAAACTGCTGTAAATGATGACCGCAGATATGTTCAAGCTTGATATTTCTCTATGTTGAAACTTTACATTCCTTCAGATTCAGTTTTCTATTATCACGCTAACACTGAGCTCATGATCTGCTTTGGTTCAGGCACAAAAACCATTTGGTTAAAGTGAGGAAAAATATCATGAGTGGGCTTAAAATACCTAGTTTTGTCGCCATAAACACGTCTGGATAATGTCCAGAAATCTTTTTAAAAATATCCACTGGTTTCACACTTAGATATGCACTTACTGGCACACAGTGTTGGGCAAGTTACTTCAAAAACGTAATACATTATGTATTACTTGTTACTGTCATTTCAAAGTAATGTGTTACACTACAATATTACTGTCTCTGAATTGTAAAGCATTACACTACTACTGCATTACTTTTAAGTTACTTTCACCAAATATATACATAGTAAATGTAGCTTATTATGCTCCATGCAGCTTGTTACACATGCAGTGCAGGGCTGAGCTAGGCTTAAGGCTAACAACAGTAGAATGTAATAGGCACAGTGATGGCTCATAACATAATACAAGGAACAATCATAGCCAGAATTTTGTTGACACCGACAAAAGGTCAAAGTCTGGTAAAATTGTAATAGAGATACGGTAACTTTAGGCCCACTCATTAAAATGAATAGAGAGCCCACTATATTATAAACTAAAGTCGAAACTAAAACTAAAACTAAATGTTTGGTCAAATTGCTTGTGCTATTTCGTGAGGTTGATAGAGCTTTTGGTTTCGCACATAAAGTGCACTTAACTGTTATGTTCCGCATATCTTTGTCTCCAACAAACTCAAAATAATGGGAGTATGCCCATCTTGAAAAAGTACTATTGTCCGCCGTAGTGGACGTAGTGCCTGCTTCTGCTTCAGCCATCTTCAACCAGAAAGGAAAAAAACTTCTAGGCTGCTATTGGCGCGGATTTTTTATTTTCTGCTGATCTCACGGTGGCATAGTATGAAAACAAAACACAATTTAATTTCGGGTTATAATGCAATGTAATGCACGTTACTGACCTTTGTACCGAGTAAAATATTACCCAGTTTTTTTTTGTAATGCCTTACATTACCGCGTTACAGCAAAAAGCAATACATTACAGTAATTACATTACTTTTGTAACACATTACTCCCAACACTGCTGGCACAAATCTGAATGTTTATAAATTTTTTTTTCTTACCATATCTTTTACATTATTATCCTCTGATAGTGTCTATTTTAAAAATTTGTTGAAAACAACTTTAATAAATATGAAGAAAGATTTCTCATCCCTTGCAGAGGGCAAAAGATTTAGTGTACTGATTGAATTGTATTTTTTCCTTTTTGTGTTTCTCTTGCAGCCCTCATACGACCTGCTCAGGCAGTAAGGTCCTAATTATGTTTCATAAATAAAATTTAAATTGAGAGACAACCTAAACGAATGTGAACTTTTCGGTGCCTCCTTTGTTCTCTTCGTGTGAATCGGCCTCGCTCTCTGTGGAATAATCTTGGAGGTCCAACATCTGCTGTTATCACACACACACACACACACACATCGAGACTAGCAGCTTGCAACTTCACGCCTGCAACACACTCAGACACACTGTGCATAAACATACACACTCCGATATTTATGAGCTATTGTTTCTTTTGAGAGAGAGAGAGAGAGAGAGAGAGAGAGAGAGAGAGAGAGAGAGAGAGGACAGAGAGAGAGAGAAAGAGAGTTGAAACTAAACTGAAATTCTAACTCTGCTTCACTCGTTTACCCTTCCGCTCTCTCTCTCCTCGGCTGTTGCCACGGAAACTTAGTGATTTAATTGTTATACAGAGCGTCATACTGAGTTTCACCTTCAGAGCAAACACACAAACAGACACACACACACACATATGCATACACACACACACACACACTGAGACAGCTGTGAGGCGGCCGTGCGCTCTACAGTAGTGGAGTTAAATGTGTGAATGGAGGGCTGTAAATTCACCACAGAGAGATTTACAACACACACACACGCACGACACACACACACACACACACACACACAGCAGCAGCAGCAAGTCCAGGAGGAGGGATTTACAGGGTGGAGTCAACTGGAACTGTCTGATAGGAGCCATTAAAATTATTCTTTAAAGGAACAGTCCAACATTTTTTGCACACACATGTATTTGTTTTCTTGCTGAGAGTTAGACCAAAAGACTTATACCACTCTCATGTCCGTGCAGTACATAAGAATCTGCTACCAACCCTTAGCTTAGCTTAGCTTAGCATGAAGGCTGGCAACAGGGGAAAAAGCTAGTCTGAATCCGTCTAAGGGCCTGTGTCACTAAGAAAAAATCGCTATATGATCACAGGCCCTGAGGTTTGAGAGTGCACTGGTGCATCTTCAGTCACTCTATGAAGAAGTTTGCATTTTAACATCTTTTTCTGTCAACAAATAGCTGGTAGATGTGCAGATTCAGTGAAAGAAGAAAGAAGAACATTTCTGCAAACTAGATTAAATCTCTCAAGCTTTTTGTTTCAGCCCCACAGGGTCTTCACCGAGCGCCGAGGAGCAGCTGTGGGCACTGAGGCGATTTTGGCACAGTGGCCACTTTCTGCACATGATGCAAACTTCATCCCCCTCACACACACAGTGACTGCAAAAGGAGAGAACAACACTTTTCGGAGCCTCACAAACAGCCTGAAATTAAAACGTCAGACTACAATTTAATCCCTTCAGTTAAATTACATTGGGAAGTCTGGCGGAGCAGTTTAAAGAGGAAGTCCCGAATGCACATGCTCTCAACTGTGTAGAAGAACTCAGAAGCACACAGAATCCCGTGAAGACACTTTCAGTGTATGTTCCCAATGAGCGACTGTCATAGCAAGAAATGCGGAGCCATTGTAGAACACCAGTCTTCTCAATAGATCCAAGCTCTTCACCAGCAGTATCTATATAATTTAAAATGCGGATGTCTTTACCTGTTCAGAGCGCTCTGTACCAGGATTCAAATTTCTTGAAGATTAAATTGGACACCTGACACCTCAGAAAGTGCAGTGGTAGGCTAAATCGTACAGCTGCAATAATTGATATTATCATATTAACCAGCAATATTAATTAGCTGATACATTGTCACTTTGAGCCTCATGTAATTGTCTCACTCCCTCTAGCATCACTTCTCGCAGCAGCCCTCTCCGAGTAAGGGCGATATTTGGTTGGATGGGTCACACACTGGACTTTCTGTGTCCTGTTGCAATGAAGAATCAAGAGTGATTTGTTTTTAATTTATGTAAAATAAGTAAGTTAACATGGGTACAATTATATACTATATCTGCTACTCATACTGTGTGAAATATTTTTTTTAGCTAGCTTAGTTTTCAAAGTCTAACCCGACATTTCATGCTATTTCTTTTAGCCACAGAGCCCCTCACTGACAGAGCTGCTGTATTTGACGAGCTGGAATGAGAACTTGTTGGAATGCAAACTGAATATCTGACTTTGAACTGTTACTCAGACAAAGCAATGCGTTGTTTTTTTTTTTAGTATTTTTTTGGCCTTTCATGGCTTTATTGATAGGATATGACAGGAAATGGGAGGAGAGAGAGGGGGAGTGACATGCAGCAAAGGGTCCCAGGCCGGGAGTCAAACCCGGGTCCACTGCAGCGAAGACTTAGCCTCTGTACATGGGACTCCCGCTCTACCAAGTGAGCGAAACGGCGCCCACAAAGCAATGTGTTTAAAGATAATTCCATTGCTCAATGCTTATTTTAAAGGGGTGTGTGTACTTGTAGAGCACTGCAGATAACCAATCAGCTCGTGACAGTGTGGTTTTATTTATTAAGCATGAACTAAAGTGTGTACATAATATTTTACCACTTAAACCTCACTGAAAAGACCACCAAAAAAACTTTTCAGTAAGACACTTCCTGTTTTTTAACATTTTCAGCCGAGGTGAAACATGTACGAGGCAATAAAAAAAAAACAACAGGAGGATAAGGACAAGGAGATACTGCTAATGTGTCTGTTTTCTTAACATCAGATAATTCCTTTTTACAGCTGGCGAATATCTTCCACGCCGAGTCCTTTGTGATTTTATAAAGATGCAGAACAGTAATCATTGTTGGTTTTACTGCCTTTTAAACACTGTTAAAAACTGCACACATGCCCTTTTATAACTTCCAAATCGAATCAGCGCATCAAGCAGAAGAGGTGAAGGAGGCGATTAGAGAGGCGTGTGCCTGCGTGGAGACAGACAGAGGCAGGGAGGTAATTACTGCTAACATTACTGCTTTTTAAGTGTAGCAGAAGCTGCGAGCGCTCGCTAACCTTTAACAGCTTCAGAAGAAATTCAAAACGACAACTTCAAGTGTGAAAACAAGCAGGGAGAGGAGATTTTTAACAAGATAGAGACGAATAGAGATGGAGGAAGGTGATTATTGTGGTTGTTATTGCCTTTTAAAGGGGCATTACGCCAAGTGTTATCGCCCCACTGTGCGCTCTCTTTGGAGCCAAAGCACTGCTGAAACACTGTCTGTGTGTGTTTGTGTGTATGAATTTGATAGAAAAGTGCTGTGTGACATGAAGATGTGTGTCGACGAGAGAGCAGGAGGTACCTGTCTGCTTCCTGATCACTCAGTCAGCTTCCTAATCAGCGCCTGTCTTCCTGAGCCACAACCTCACTTCCTCCATCCATCTGCGACGCCTCTGGCAACAACTCGCCTGCACACTTACCGCCACGTGTGACCAGGAAACAGACTGACAGAAAGAGGTTACAGTAGGAGGGGTATTAAGTCTTCGTTGATTGCAAAGTTTCCTGATTGTGTAAACTGACCTGGAAGTATTTAACAAGAAGATTACTTAACTTCTCACAGGAAGCTTCACTGTTTTCTTTCTGATTTCACTGAGCCCAGGATACACAGAACCATCCACTGTCAGAGGAAAGTAGACAATGATTAGCATAACTGCAGTTAAGGTAACACACACTTTTTTGGGGGGAAGGCTTATGTCCAAACTTTGGATGGAAACAACAGTTCTGTGGTCTATTTGATGCTGGGCATGGAGTTCAGAGTGAGTTTGTCTTCTGGCTGGATATCTTAATACCCAGCTGGCACCGGATGTCAATAGACGTTGGTCTTTGGTTGGATTCAAGTCATGACGTCAGGTGACCAAAACCCAACGTCCATTGACATCTACTTTCAACATCTTTTGACAGAGGAATATTGACGTCAAATGACGTTAATATTTTGTTGTTTTTATGTTGTGGTGTCTGGCAACCAAAACCCAACGTGTGTCAGACGTCTTGTACTCACACAACTTTGACGTTGAATAATGACCTTTTTGATGACAAAATTCTAATGTCTGGACAACATCTATCAACAACGTTGATTTGACTTAAGATAGCCTACATAACTGATATCCAACATCGGACCAACGTTAAGTTCAGACGTTAACCCGATTTTCATTTTCAACTAAATACTAACGTCTATTCAACGTCGGAGGCGTCTCAATTAGACGTCTCTATGACGTCTAATTGGCGTCTAGTGCCAGCTGGGTAATAATGGGGTAACTCCACTACAAAGCTCTGTAAAGGTGATGGAAGCTGCAATTCAGCTGAAATTGTATACACGTTGTGTCTTATCCTACAAGTGGCCACTTTCACATTGTTACACTGTTTTAATACAAGAATTATTACTTATTGAAGCCTTACATATCTAAATTCAGTGACCAGGTCTTTCAGATTTTCCGACTGCAGAACTCACCTCCCCATCACCACCACAACCTCCAAGACATCCAGAGAGATTCCATCAAGTGCCTGCTTCACTTCACCAGCATCTAAACTGATCTAACACCAGCTTCTGTTCTATGTAATGGGGCTACACTTAATGAAGATGCTTCACATCCATGTAGTCTCATCAACAAAGTCTTCAATAAATACTGTTAGAAACGGTACTTCCAATTAAGCTGTCCTTATTGAAATAACATTTAGACAGACATCCTTTTTCTTTCCATGACTTGCCTTAACTGTATCCTGACTTCTTAAACTAGTGCTGAACGGGTAATAAGCAATTAATAACATTGTCCTTATTCTGTCTGTCAGATACTGTCATCTAACAAGAAAAAGTAACAAGGATCCAGCATCACTATTAGCTGATGGAGCAAATGTATCTGCTTTTCAAAGTCTTAACCACCCAAAACGTACACTACATGGCAAGAAATATAAAAGGAGCTCCTCTTAGTGACAACAGGACTTCACCGTCACCATCTGCAGTTTCCAGCTCTACGTGTTTTAGCATCTTTCAGCTCATTGTTTTGGTTTTATGTTCCACAACTTTACCATTTAGGTTCTCGCATCTCACTGCTCTTTATAAATGAACATGTCAGTGTTTACAGTTTGTTGCACTGACCCCAGGAGACCAAAGAAATCAACGAATGCAGATTCAACCATACCTGAACGTCATCGCTGGGCTTAAATCTCTGTGGCTCTGCTTTAGGAGAACAGCATTGTGTTTGCTGGTGACTCTAGAACAACACATTTTCTATTAACAACTCTTACTACAAATCGTTGGAAACTAAGTATGATGTGTTAGCACTTACATTACGTCTGACAAACAGTCTCTACGTCTACTACCACAGGACTTTTAACCAGAGCCTAACATAGATGATGTTGAGAAGACTTGCTGTCATGTGTTTTAAGGGTAGACCAAAGATCAAATTTAGACTTCAGCGATGCTGGTTGAAACACGAAAAGGTCAGAAGGTTCCTTCAGAAAAGTTAAGGTGGAAGGGTGCTAATGGATATTGATCACTGCTAAATACCGAGCTATACTAGGCACAATGCTGCATTAGCCTGTAAGAAGTGATATTCCCATCACTGCCATGCACAAATACTGTACTTTTTTCATTTGTTTTGTTATTTTAAGATTAAATGCCATTTGAGGTTTTAAAGGATCATTCAGTATTAAGGCATACCTGCCTGTCATGGGGTCAGCAAGTTGGGTGACTTTTGTCCCTGTCCATAGAAATTATGTCAAATATTGACAAATTCCAGCACTTGTCTTCTCCTACAGCTTTTTTCCATCTCTCTCTGCATGTAGAGCACCTATTATGGTAATGAAAGTTGGTTCTGTTCACCTATGGAAACATCGAAGTGCATCAGCGCATCAATATGACGAGTGTCAAATTGACTCACAATGGTTTTCAGCTCAGAGTGATGACTGGACTGGCTTCCATAACGGTAACTGCATCGAGCTGATGTCACACACTGAAAGCCTTCCTGTGTAAATGTGCACACATTCACGCGGAGATTGAAGAAAATAAACAAACAGAAAAAGGCAGAAGAGAGAACAGTCAAATGTTTTTCTTTCTTTCTCGCTGTCTATCTTTCTTTCTCCTCTCCCTTTCTCTTCTTATACCTCTGTTATTCCTCCATCACTCTCCCTCGGTCTCCCTCCAAATGCAAATGGAGTGGAACGGGCGTATTTGTAGCCACGGCAACAACAACATTATCGTTAATGGTCGCTGCGGAGACGCTAGAGCTGTAATGGCCGACAGCGCTCTGTCGCCGTGGGTTACCAGCTGGGCCTCACAGACACACACACGCACACACACACACACACATTGGATGAAAGCAGTGTGTACTCCTTTCATTCAGATCCACTTTGCATTGATTTTGCAGTTTGGCTGAAAACGCAACAACTCTGTGTCTCTACCTCCATGGCTCCACCTAAATCAATCACACACACACACACGCACACACAAACACACAGACATTGTGTTTTGGACAAGTGGCTTGTCTGAGTGACGCCAGACGTACACACACACACACACATACGCACATAGAGTGCTGGTGACGCCAGGCTGGTATCAGTGTATTGGGTCAGTATTGAACTCAAACACTAAGTAACCTCATGACTGTCTGTCTGTCCACCTGCCCGTCTTCCTCTCTCTCTCTCTCTCTCTCTCTCTCTCTCTCTCTCTCTCTCAGCATGTCTTTAACTCTTTCAAAAGACTAAATAGCTCCATTTGTCTCTTATCTGTCCTTTGTGTATCTATATACCTGAATGTGCATGCTCTTCTGTCCATATTCTCATTTACTTCTGGGCTCTTTATGGTTTGGGCCCCTAACAGCATAAAATGATACTTTAGACAACAGTGTGCCTCAAAGTTTGCATTTGTCACTTTCCTGTTTCAACGTGACAATATCCAAAGCCTGGTCCCAAACAGACTGAACCTTCGTCACACAGTTACTGTTCGGTTAGGTTTCGGAAAACATTGTGTTTAATAACCACCTTATGTGTTTAACTTCAGTTATGTATGTGACATTAGGTGAAGTCGCGTTTGGTCCAATAAAAGCTGCTCTGTGGTAAAGACAAAAAAGTTTGACATCCTGGGTGTAAAATTACAGCGGCAGTTACAGCAGCGGTTCGCCAATTCCCTCTTTTCCAACGTGTTTCCCCAGGTGTCCTCCTGTTAATCTGAACATGTACCCATTGACCGATTGAGATCCTGACCCACCACGCATCCTGGAAAGTGACAAAGTTTTTTCGCTTTAAATTACATAATTACATAATCACCATCAGTAAACAGGATGCTGTCTGACTCCGAGTCGCGGGGAGGGAGGCTGTTTTCTGTGGGAAAGTTCACTGAAGTTTCGGTCCGGAGGGCTGACCGTCACAGTGACAGTAACTACAACAACACAATAGTGGAAGGAGACAAACACTTGGTGAGTTTGCCGTGGGTGAAGAGTTAGTAGGACAGACAGGATGACAGACACTACACCACAACTGCAGCATTGTTTTCCACTAGCTGTTACTGTGTTACTGTTGTTTGGTCCTGTAACGTTGCTTTGTGCAACATCTCGATTTTGTTGAGTGAAGGACCTGTTTAGCTGTCAGACTGAGAACACCATCAGATCGACACACCCCCAGTCTTGCGCATCTGGCCTATCCATTCACACAGATGCCGGCTCTCCTCTGCTGTGGCTCTGATACTACCTCCGGAGGCCCTTCTCCGCATCTAAAACTTTTGCACAGAGGGGGAATCGGCGCATTATCCCCACACTCAAAGGGCAGTGTGAATGGGGCTACTGACTGTAGAGAGGACCTTTTGCATTTTCTCGTATTTTAAGTGGCCACCGTGGGGAAAGGTGAGGTGAGGGGTGTTCAGTTGGTTGCAAACTACAACTACGCCACCTGATGCCTCTAAATCTTACACAACGGATCCTGCCTGTGAATAATTTGTATGTGTACATAAACAGCTAGTAAATGTATGTATGTAATGTCTTTAATGGTGGTTTACTGTATACAAGGCTTTGTTTACTTAATTATTTGCATATTTCAACACAGTATATGATTACAGTTGTGTTGTGCTGTCTTGTTATTTATTAACTGGCTAGTTGATTAATAAAACTAAAATGAAACAACATCAAACATGGATTTTGGGTCTTCACATCAGTTTTAAGGCATCTCATTAACCTAATAACTGTCTCTGTCTTTCTGTCATATTATTACTTTAATTTTAATGATATAAAAGTATGACTTCAGTATGAAAATTAATAAATGATCATGTTCACAAAAGCAGAGTATGACCTTGTAAATTAATTGTAATGTGTACACTTTAATAATATGATACAACTTAATCATTACTTTTAGCTTGTGGTGTCTCACACACACACACACACACACACATACACGAGTAGTGTGCAGGTGACCTCAGTGTGAACTTTAGCTGCACGACCCTGACTGAGAGTGGGCGAGTGAGAGAGAGAGAGAGAGAGGGAGAGGGAAATGTGAAGAGAGAGAGCGAGCATGACGGAGTGTGTGACAGAGAGAGAGAGAGAAGGGCAGTGATAGAGAGAGATAGACAGGAGGACGCCACTGACTCCATCCCTCTCTCACACACACTCTGTCTGCTGTGTGTGTGTGTGTGTAGGTGGGTGGATTATGGGGGTCAGAGGTCAAAAGTTATCGCACAGAATCCTACTATACATATATAACTGTTCTCCTCCTCTCCTCCTCGTGCCTCTCTGCTACCTCTTCTTTCCATGTCACCTCTCGCTTCTCTCCTCCCCTCATCCCCCGTCTCTCCACTCTACATCTATACTTTCCTCTCCTCTGCTTGACTCCCGCATTCCCTACTTTCCATGACTCTGACTAATTTCCTCTCTCCTCTTCTCCTCTTTCATCGTCTGTCCTTTTCACGTCTCCTTTCTATGGTGAAATGTATAAAGATGTTCAGCACTATATATAAAGTAGATAACAATCGAGCCACTGTTGTCATATGAATGTTAGCAGTGTGTATAGCAGAGTGTATCGAGATAAACAGCCAATGAAAATCAACCCAGTCGCCAAAATAAATGTTGGCGATGTACATCCTGCAAACCACGTCCTGTATATGCTGCTCGCTTTCCTTTTTTTTTCACATTGCAACATCGTGTATGTCACAGTGTACAGTAACAGCATATAAAATAACTACATTTTGTGTGACCTGTAAGATGTTGTCAAGAAAATGTTTGCCTCTGCTGTTAAGACATGGAGAGATTCACAGTATTTATTTCTCTCGCTGCACAAACACTTTTTCCCAGCACTCCTCATCACACTGTTAAAGCTTTCTGCTTGAAAAAATATGGTGTATACGGACAAGAGATTCAAAAAGCCACCTGCCAGCAGCAGCCACGCACACTTTGGCTTGACAGCAGGTAATATGAGTCGGAAATGTGGAAAAGATGTCACAGAAGACGGCAACTGTTCGTGCAACAAGTGCTGCGGCGGAGGCCTGCAGGATGACATAAAAGCTTCAAGCTCCTGCTCTTCAAGAAATGGAAGATACAACAACAGCCTGAAACACTAAAAGTGTTTTAGTGGCAGCCGACTGGGCAGCCGATCACCCTGAGACATGTTGCTAGAAAGACTTCAGCAGAGAAGCCATTGTTTTCCCGCGGTACAGAACGCCTGGTGTGTTCTTCTCTGGTGCACTGCCTGTTTAGTTTTTTCTAGCAGTTTTTGGAATTGCATAAAAGTTTGAATATTCTCAACTTACCAGCGCAAGCTTGCAAAGTTGCACTGCTCGTCAATGTCACACTTGGTTCAGGCCATTTTCAGTTATATTCATGGACAAACTGAAGTCTAGCATAAACTCTTGTCCTGGTGTCTCAATAAAACATCGACATTCTGACGTCTTGTCAAAGATATCCAGTTGTTTCACACTTAACAGCTGTATCACCCAGCTGTAATGGGACCACCATCCCCTCCACCTTCTGACAAGAAAGTCAGCTCATATACATGTAAAGTGAATGTGACATGACGCGTATTGTATTCATGGTGATGTGGTTCATATGACACGGACAAATTTAAACATATATGTGGTTTGCTGAAATGTAAAAAAAAAAAATGTATTCTGGCGGCTGGAATGAAGAAAACACGATGGAAACATTTAATTTATGTTTCTTTCTTAAGTGTTTGTTCATCCCTCATGCGTCCTTTCTTCTTTTTTCCTTTTCATGAGTAACGTCCACTTAGTTTCCACTCCTCTGTGTTTAAAAAAAAGAAGTTTTTATTTGAGGGACTGACAGAAGAAAACCCTGTAGAATAAACAAGTAGATAATAATGATAAGTGCTGAAAAATGTCAACTTCAGTCCAAACATATCAGTGTGGGTTTCTGCTGCCAAGAGTCCAGATCAGTCCAACAATTATAGTTGTTCTTTATTAGACCATGCTCTGTAATGGCTTGTATTATAGATACTGTGTGTGTGTGTGTGTGTGTGTGTGTGTGTGTGTGTGTGTGTGTGATTGGTCCTAATGGTATTAGCCATATATTGTATTGGTTTACATTATAGACGTGTGCGATTTTATGCCTCTTCAAATATTTTGGGAGCCCTAAAGGCCCCCAGGGTCCCGGCTGCCAGGGACATCTAGAAATATGCCCGCTTAAAACACACTAAAATATTGAAGCAGAGTTTTTTAATGGAGCGTACAGCACTGAATATGAGAGAGGAGAGAGAGAGAGAGAGAGAGAGAGAGAGAGAGAGAGAGAGAGAGAGAGAGAGGATCAGTCTGGTGTTTTTACGACAGTGGACTATAAATGTGTCGGCTGTAAATTGTTTTGGAGATGCTGCCGCTCTCAGCGGCTGCTACAAAAGAGATAAATCTGCACACACACACACACACACACACACACGCACAAACATAAACACATATGCGAACTGTGTTAGAGCTGAGGCAAAACTATGATGACCTCTTACCTTCCTACGTTCGCTGCTTGTAATTCTTCGCTTTAATTCATTTATGCGGAACTGTCATCCGATAATACTGGAGGCAGCAGGACTGTAAGAAATACAGAGGTAATGAGTTCACGTACCCCTCGTGCATCCCCCTTTTTTAATTACATAGGGTCATCTATCAATCTTTATCTAGTAAATTAAAGTATAACTTAAAAGTATCACTGTTAAGTTATACTTGGTGTGAGGTTTATTTATTAACGTGAGGTCTAACTGCTGTTTCATTGCCTTTTCCCCACGACAATTAATACAATTATGGCGAAGAAATACGGAACCTTTAAATACATAGCTGACCCCAAACTGTTCCTCTTGAATAGAATCTGTCTAAAATAGAAAAATGGATTTGAAAACACAGAGGATGGACAGAGGGCTCCTGTTGAGGTACCAGTTGTCTGGTTATCATCAAGTACATTTTTAGTCTACTCAACTACAAATCTGAGGTACAGTACTTGGTAAGAATTGGATTTTTTTGCAGCACTTCCCTCAGCTATCACCCTGAAAGGACTCCAGAGCCAACAGACTGTAGCATGAGGGGACTTTTTTGGGATTCTTTTTTTTGGATCATTTGTAGTTTTTAGAAGTATTAGTAATAGTATTTGTTGTGTAGCATTTGACCGTAAAGAGCCAGGGGTGGAATCATCTCCAGATTGAGCAAATGAGACAGATGTAACATTAATTAACAATGTAACGGCGACGGCTGCTTCACAGCTGGATGTGTCTTGATCAGTGTCGGGGGAAGTATTCAGAGCCTTTACTTAAAGCGGCTGTAATTGGTATTTTTACAACAACGTATCGAATGGCAGTGTGAAAGGAGTCTCTTGTAGTGATGAACTTACAGAGAAGCTTTATAGCATTTTACAGTTAGTTTCAGCTGATTGCTCACATCTCATTGTTTTCAGGGAAGAAGCTCTAAAAACAGACTGCACACTCCCTGCTCAGCACCAAACAGCAGACGCATAAAGTTACCAACTACAGCTGGTGTGCATATAGTCGAGCATTTAGCATCTTCAAGGATACGTATTACGAAAAGTTCACTTTTTCAATGCTTGTGCACATACATTTGGGTATCTGGAGGTCCTATCAACTCACCAACTCACCAAGTCAAGCAACATTTTGGCCTTCTTCTTACGTAAGGTTGAGGCACATTTGAATAACACCACCTATATCTCCACCCACACCTTGAGACCTACCTGTTTCCTCAACACCAGACTACCAATTGTTAGCATTATGCTGAATGGAAGGGTTAAGCACAGCTGCTCTGTTATTGGCTGTACAGACCAATGCATTTTTAACAAGGTCAGCATTGTTCGGCGTGAAAACACATATTTAATTAGACAAGTGCAGTACGAAGTTTAGCACGGGCACTGCTCTGCTGCTGCAAGAATCAACACAAAAGTCTTAATTTACTCCCATCTGAGGATGTCAACACCCAGTGGATTAACTGGTGGAAAGTTTGTTTCACCGCTCAAGGACGTGTGGATTTTACTACACACTACATTATGGGCTTCTGAAGGAGGGCCAGTAACAGTACAAGCTGAAGAATACAGTGTAAAGTTTGATTTATTTATGTTTCCTTAATTTTTATTTTAAAGTTCAGCTGAAACAGACAGACGTCAGGATGTTACTCAGCTGTACTTCCAGTGTGGGGTGATGTTGGACTTATTTGTATTACTGAGAGTCAGTCAAGAGACACTTTGTGAACGTTAAGCCTCATTTGAAGCCAACTAAATGAAGAGTAATAGGTTTGATGCCTGTTACTGTGTTTTTAGTGTTGCCTTAGTGTTTGTAACATTACTGCAGCACGAGCTGAGGTAGCGGTAGCTCTGTTGTTATACAAGGCCCATTTTGCTCCAGGATCCCCATCGGTATGTTCACCTGTGTTGCTGCTGTGTGTTACTTGATAGACAAATCCTGAAGATCCCCATATAGGTACATGAGAAAAAGAAATGGTCAAACTGCAGAAATTTATTTGTCTGGCAACTGTGTCTGACTTTGATTAACCTCCATCAGTTAGCTTGCTAACTTCATTCAAAGGCGGATACAAAGCTGTAACATTAGCGGCCTGCTGGGCAGCGAGGCCGAGGTCAATACAGATCATATTCCCCCTCCAGTGTGTTTGGTGGTGAAGCTTTTGGTTTAGTAGTGGTTCATGTGGTGATATTCATGGTCATAGTGCCTCGAAATGGAAGCTAGATACACCTACAGAGCCAAAATAAGAGACGGATAGCGGTGCTTGGAGTCTTCTGGCTCAGGCAGGCATGAGCTGACCAATCAGAGCAGACTTTGAGCTCTAGAGCATGTAAACCTATTCTAGCAGTATCTAGTACCATGTCTCCTTTAAGAGACATATATTTCCCTCACAGGTCGGTAGAGACCAAAAACAGAGCAAAAAGAGAGTGAACACTGGACATTTGCGATGTGGCAAGAAACACAAATCTAAATAAATGCTGTGTAATGTGAAAATCATCAACTGTGCTGCTGTCAAATGAACTCACTCACTATTAATATGTCGATGCTGAGTACACACTTTGTTTATGCTGTCCCAGCTAGGCCAAACAAACTCAGTATTTGCAGGTTGGAGTTAAAGTTAGTGAGGTTTTCCAATAAATGCAGTGCAGACAAAAGTACAACTAGTGAAACTACAGTACAAGTACGGTGTATTTGCCTGATTTCCAGTCAACAATATTTTATCACACTTGATATAAGACACAGTCACCTTGAAAGTAACATTTCAGGGACATAAAGAAACACCTTCATTTCATTTTATTTTTTTCTACTTATTTAAAGAGGCTTTTTTTTCATTTAGTTTTTGTTAACTTCATTGATCTTTTTTCTTTTTTTTTCTGCATGAAAAGGGGGAAGGGGGAGACAGATCAAGGTGTTGAATGGATCTTTCATTTTCAGAAGGATGCCTTTTTTCCCACGCATTAGACCTTTAAGCCAAAGTCAAAAGTGCTCTCATTACAAGTAAGCAATGTCAAGTACACAAAGGTACCAAGGTATCAAAATGCAGTTGCAGTACAAAAGTACGTTCTGGAATGAGTATTTTCGATGAATTACGTTGTTAGCAGCATTTGTATGTTGTTGTGCTATTAAAATTTAAATTCGTAAATTAGTACTATTTCTACTGTAGGGGTAGAAGTTGACCCAGCACAAAGAGGAGAAATCATCCATGAAAACATCAGTTATGCAACTTTGTAAACTGGCTTTCATATGAATGTAGTAGAGTAAAAATGTACAATGCTTCTTACATGTTATGAAGTAAGAGTATAGAGTATCATAAAAGGAAATACTCGAGTAACCTGACCTGTGGGTCAATTTAAAGTAAAATACTTGTGGTGAGTGAAGTTATTACGTTAGAGTTGCAGGGGCTTTGAGCTGTTACCAGAGCTCCACACTGTCACCTGGAAGGTCAAAGGTCAGGATGGGGCCGTGTAACAGAGCACAGTGTTCAGCTGCCAGATGAGATCTCCAACTATTAACATCCTCACTCACTGAAAACATTCTACAGTCTGGCTTTTACTGGCTTTATTTATATACTAACCTAATCTGCAGTTTTTTAGTCAGAAGGTCCACTGCTACTACTGCTGCAGTTTTACATAATCTGCAAGTATTATCAACGATAGTTCCCTCGTGTTTGTCATACAATGGTGTGTGTGTGTGTGTGTGTGTGTGCGTGTGTGACCTCAAGGCTGTAGAATGTAGTTTGTCATTCTGTCTTTGCCTCGCATTGAACTGCTCTATGTGCAAGAGTTATTTACAGCAACACACACACACACACACACACACACACACACACACACACACACACACACAAATGCGGGTAAGCTAGTAGTTGTGGGTGTTGGCAGAAAGTACTGATCAGACAGACAGACAGACGAATAGATAGATAGATAGATAGATAGATAGATAGATAGATAGATAGATAGATAGATAGATAGATAGATAGATAGATAGAAGACTGTAGGAAGAATGTAGTTAGAGGGAGAGGGAGAGGAGGACTATCCACTGGTGAGGAGGAGAGAAAGGAGAGATGTGTAATGTCAGAGCGCCTCCAAGTGGCCAGACTGGAAGCTGAGAGGAGAAAATGAGGCTCGGCCTTCTCCTCTTCAGTCCCATCACATTCTCTTTAATTCATCGTAATTCAGTTAAGTTTTTGTCTCTTTATGAGTCCTTACTAAATGATTCCTATTTGTTTAAGAAATATTAATGTATGCATTATTATTATTATTATTATTATTATTATTATTATTATTATTATTATTATTATTATTATTGATCATCATAATCATAAAAATATAACTATTACATGTTCTTTTTTAATGTTCTCACATTGAATTTTAAATGCACTTTAATAATATCATTATGTTTTTATACTGTTATAAGACATTAAAATATTATGTTTTATTAAGAAACATTTTAATTCCTCTATTGTTTTTTAGAATTATAGTAATAAAATATAATATAAAATAATTATTGCAGTTAATATTATATTATTTCTATATTTATGATAGAATATAGTAATAATAGTAGAATGGGGTTCGAGCATCCAAAGGTTTTTTTCCACAAATACAAGAATTATATGTTGGCAAGTGGAAAGCAACATGATGCAACAACACACATATATGTTGGATATATATATATATATATATATATATATATATATATATATATATATATATATATATATATATATATATATATATATATATATGTGTGTTATATATAATATATATATATATATATGTGTGTTGTTGCATCATGTTGCTTTCCACTTGCCAACATATAATTCTTGTATTTGTGGAAAAAACCTTTGGATGCTCGAACCCCATTCTTGAACCCCATTATAACTTTTTTATTCTGTGAAACTAAATGTGGTCAGAACACTGATCCTCATTGTGCTCCTGCAACATTAACTGTGTCATTTACATTTACATTTAGGGCAAACAGCCATCTCCTCTTCCTTCAAACAGTGAAAAAGCTATATCATTTTAAAATTAACATATGTTAAAACATAATCAAAAGATGTAATCAAGTAGTCTTTGGCAATGTGTATATAATGTAATGATTTTTTTTTTAATGTCTGTGCTGATTATAGGTATTCATTTTTTGTAATCTGATTATGTTATCTGTTAATAGCCGATCCTGTGTGGAAACACACAGATAGCAATCATTTTTGATTCCTTTTCTTTTTCTTTTGTTTGAGTAGTCTTGATATTTAAATATGAAAAAGCGTTTGTAAAATTAAACATTTTAAATTGTTTTTTGTTGGACAAGTATCCATCTAAAGCACAATTTGTAGTCAGTCACTATTTTTCAATTTATTTTTACTTGGTTATTGAATTCCAGGCACTTCCATTTTTTTTAAAACATAAATTTCGAGATTTGTGTGAACCAAGGTGTATTGAACACACTCATAGTGAACGTACGTTAACATGCAGATCTTCGGATGGCCACTAGTTGGCTCCACCTGAACTCTAACAATAACATAAGTGAATGGGAAACCTTCAGTGTCTCAGAAGGCATAGATGATATTTACATCTGTTACTCACACATTATTCATAACTTGACACTTACCTGAACAAGGCAAAAGCCCTACAAATATTGCTGAATTGAATTTGTAAAATTATTCCATGTAAAGGAGCCATAATGTTTCACATTTCACACATGTATACAGAAGTTGTCCCCCTCAATTGCCTATATCATTGTAAACAATGAATAATAAAATAATATGCATTGAAAACACTTGTGCTAATTATAGATGCAAAACAATGTGTTTTTATAGATTGGGTCCCCTCTCATATGCCTCACAGTGTGCCTGACATTTTTAACACATGTACAGTTAGAACTAGACCGTATTTTGCTCGGTCCATTACCTCAAAGTTAAAATCCTGTGCATCAACATGGCTGCTATATTTGTACTTAAAACAGCAAAAAGCTTGAACATTCCTGAGGTTATTTGTCTTTCAGTTATCCAGTATAGTTTAACAGTAGTCTTCTTCCATTTATATTTCATACAACAGCACTTCTAGTGGCACCTTTGGTGTCCCCTTCAGAAATTGCTCTTGAGAAATGTTTAAGAGTCCTGGTACCTGATTTGAGGTTCCAAGCGAGCTCAGCCGGCACTAAAAGGTGGAGTGAAGCAGTGCAGACCACTGACTGGTGAGACAGAACCATCGCTTCAGTCGTCTCTTTTGTTTGCACAATACAGAGAACCTTCAAACGATTGTCAAGTGCAACCACAATTTTTTTCACTCAGAGAGATTTCAAGAAATGGCAGCTTGCAAAATCTTGCACGGTCAGTTCACAGGGTCCATGTGCTTTCCTCTGTTTGGTTGGCGAATATGTTCTCATTTTAATTAGTATCCTGAGTTATGTAGAGAATTATATTTGCATTCAGAGGCTCTTCACCATCACAAGAAGCACGAAGATATAAAACTTTGAATATTATGTAACATTTACTTGTGAATTACTGTATGACAGTATGGTTTTATTAAACACATATGTACAGTTTGTGTTTTGTGACTTTTATTCAGCAATTTCCTTTAAAAACAAAAGTACTTTATAGAACCAAAACTGGGGGTAGAAAATATTTTTTCAAATTATGGAGTCATTAATGCATAAAACGGGAAATTAAACTCATATAGCAACACTCTTGACCAAAACAGTCTGATAGAAATGTAAAATTGACTGTTAAATTGTTCTACTGTGTGGAATAAACACTGACAAAATACTGTTTCACTGATGCATTAGAATGTTTTCCAGTAAACCAAACAACATTTTTGCTTCTCGGGCCCATGAACCCCACCATTACTCCTTGGCTTGCATACAATGATATTTCTGGACTATAATAGCAGAAAATTCATATTATTGTATGAACTAGGAGAGATTACTGGTAACATTAAAGGTTTTGCAAACTGTCTGGTCAGTGTGAATGTCACTCGGCCTTATTAAGGTTAAAACCTTCCTCAAACATTTCCTCTGTAGAACACTCCTACTGTCACCTCTGCTAATTTTTTCAACCTTTCATTTTGTAGTCGGGTAGTTTTTCTTTTCATCCCCTCCATATCCAAGCCATCAGAGAGGAGGAGGAAGACCATCTATTAATGAACAAATTGGAATTGTCATTAGGCTGCCTGTGCAGGGAGATGGGCCTTTTGGAAATAAAAGAAAATCCTGCTTAATTAATGGTGACATCAATCATGGTTTGGCCCGATTGGCTAAGAGGCGGTCCATCTCCTGTCTGATTTATAGGCCAGACATGAGAGAGAGAGGTGAAGTGATGACAGAGTTAGAGAGGAGAAATTAGTAGGAGTAAAGGGAGGAATATAAATAGAATCTTCAAAGTTTCCTTTGTTACTTCATGTGTCATTACTTCTTTATCTTCAATACAGAGAGGAAGTAGTAAGTTGTTAACACTTCACAAATCCACACACTTAATACATTTCTCATAATTCTCATAAACATATTTGGATCTTACTTATCAATTTGCAGTGATGGTTTCTTATGATAAAAGTTCACTATGACTATTTTACCAAGTCACTTGAGTAATGGGACTTGAGATTCTATTGCACAGGAAGTCATGACAAAATGTTTTCCCTTTTCTCTGGAAAGAAAATACTAGCTGGACGCTTGGGAACTAAGGACAACTCAAGACAATGACACATTTTATTAGGTCCTCAAGGATACGCCAGCCGTTTCGGTGAGGAACAGCAAACCTACGTAAATACAGCCTAAAATAAACTCTATGGGGTCATTTTTGCATTGTTTTTTTTTTATTTTTAATTTTGATAAAGGCATAGTAGTTTTGCACATTCAAATACCATTTATGGTGTGTGCTTGACAAAAGAAGGAGAAAACATTTTTAAAAAAAGGTCTGTTTTTTGACTAAAATATTAACACGTAATGGCAGCTATGGCTCTGGAAGTAGTGTGAGTCATCCTCTGATCACAGGGTTGGCAGTTCAACCCCCCACCTCCTCCTGTTCACACGTCAAAGTGTCCTTGGGCCAGACGCTGAAGCCCGAATTGATCCAAAGGTGCCAGCGCCCTGTGTCTTAGCTCACTGACATCAGTGTGTATGTGCATAAATGTGCAGTAGTAAGCAATAAGTGCAGTGAATAAAAGCACTGTTCAAATGTAGCCGTTTACCATTTATATCATGTAAACACATACGAAACAAATAACACCTCCATTTTGTTATTATCTATCTGCAGTTCTGCGTTTGAAGTCAAATCACAATAAAACTTTAAAACGTACCATACAAAATACCATACACGACTGGATAAAATGATTGTTGAAGCTTTTTGGATTTATTTTGGCATATCACATGAGCCTAACCGGTTCAGTTTTCTTCCTGTGCTACGTCGCCAAAACAACATAAATGTTGCCATAGCAACTCGTGTGACGGGGAGGGGGTGTATTTTGAAATGGGAAAGTGTATCGGTGCTGGGTAGAGAGTCAGGTGGGTGAATGCAGCCCTTAGGCTATAGTCCACATGTACACAGGGACTTTTGTACACAGGGATGTGAAAAAAATAACGTCTCTTCTTAGATAACTTGTCAACAACACATTGTAAGCACCCAGTTTTGGTTCTCTCCTCCATCATTGTATTATCAATGTCTGTTTGTATTTTTCTATATATTACTAAATATATATATATACACTACAAACACTGATAAACGTCTGCGTCATTGTTTTCTGTCCATCCATACATAATCACCGAAAACAGAGTGTCTGAATATCTTTACATTCCTAGTGGCCTATAGCCCAGTCTAGAATTAGAATCAGAATCAGAATCAGAATTCCTTTATTTGTCCCGCAAACGGCTGAGTAACAGCAGCCAAAGGACAGTAATATTACAATAAACAATAATAATGGTAAAAAATAAACAATATAATAAAAAGGTAAGAAATAGAATAGACTCAGATATACATAATATTGTACAATATGACCAGTGTAATTATAAACAGTGTGGCTGTGTATTGTTATTTACAAAAAATAAATATGGGTATTTTAAATTTCCAGTAAGCACTAACCAAAATTGAACAATGGGTTATGTATGGAGTTTGTGTTGCACAGTGCACAGTGAGGTCTACTGGGAGCAGTGCTGATTGTAAAGTCTGACAGCAGCTGGAAGGAAGGACCTGTGATACCTCTCCTTCACACACTTGGGGTTTACAAGTGTATGGAGGACATAATGCATAGAAAAAGCTTTATTTAAAGAAAAACCCATGTACGTGTGGACAGTATAGCAGAGGGACGCATGTGACACACTGTCCTGTTCAGTGCATCATAGCAGAGGAGGACAGGCAGTCCATTATTTATTAGTTGTCTTCTGAAACCGAATGAAAATAGCAACTGAATAAAATGCAAATGCCAGTATCTTTAGTTAACAGTAAAAAAAGAAAAACTTCTGAAAAAGAATGTTCCTTTGAAATCTGAGTGTCTCTGATCATCACTTGTTTGAGGTCACCAAAGGTCAGCTGCCCGAGCTCAGCTGAGGTCAGAGATCATGTGTCATTTCAGTTGCATCAGCCATCTAGATGCAACACTTTATTTCCTGTTACATCCATGCTCTCCTCAGCTTTCACAGTCTTTCACAAGTGCTTGAGAGTGGATAAGGTACATACATCTATAAATGATCGAAAAGGTGATATTATTCACGGCTTATCCAGGATGGAACTGCAGCAGCAGCAGGCTAAGCAAGGTCCAGACATCCTTCTCCTCAGCAACGTTTTCCAGCTCCAGCATGTTTTTTGTCTACCCCGGGATGTCCCACCCGTTGGACATCCCTGAACTCCCTCAACTCTTTCAAAACAAAAGAGCAGTGGCTCTACTCAGAGCTACCTCTGGACGGACATAAACCACTTGTATCCAAAGCCTCTTTCTTTTGGTTCCTACTCTTGGAACTTAGATCAACTTGTAAATCAGAAGCTTTGCCTGGGCCAGTACAACATCCACATCAATCCGTCCGTCAGACTCACACTCAACAGCTCACTCCAAACGACAAGTAAGCAATACATAGTTGTCCGGTAGAGAACCATGGCTTTAGGCTTTGAGGTGCTGCCTCACTACTTAACATTCAATTGCAAACTGCTCGAATGCATTCTGACAGTTAGGGTCTGATGAAGGCAACAGAAACACATCATCTGCAAAGAGCGGAGCAGCAGTTCTGAGATTCCCAAAACCAGACACCTACCTCCTCTTGGCTGTGTTTTGAGATATTATCCAAGAAAATCAAAACTGGAATTTGTTACAAGGGACTATGTAAACCCTGTCAGAGCTCTGAACCCACAGAAAACGTGTTTCTGCACACGCTCCTACTCACTATATTCAGACTGACATGGCTCATGGCAACAACCCTGATTACATACCCCTACAGTATCCCCAGCAAGACTCCATGGGGGACACAGTTGTAAGTATTTTACAATATCCACCACCTTCAGCATCTCTGACAGACCTCATCCCCAAATGGCGCCTTGCCATTAAGGAGCTTGTCAACTACCTTACACCTCTTTTCAGGAACCAGTTTTCAAAATCTGCTTCCTCTACAGTTGGTTGGATTCAGGAGATCCTAAAAATGTGCTCTCCACCACTTGACAATATCCCCAGTCAGAACCAGCTGTTCTCCTCCACTGATGAAGACAGCATGAGCTAAGCCCTGGTTTACCCCGTGTTTCTGACAGTTTGCCAGATTCCTTTAAGCTGACTGAAAGTACTTCTCTATAGCCTCCTCATATTCTTCTCTCATAGTTTTTGGTTAGGCAAATACTGAAGACAAGCCTGTCTGGTCTCCATGTACCTGTCCACTACTTCAGCTCGATGGCCTCATCCATCACTAGTGTCCACCAGCAGGGTCTCAAGTTGCTGATGCAGATGAGAACCTTGGACCACATCCACCTTCACTAGGAAGGTTTTGAAAAATGCCCATTCAGAATGTCCCCAGCTCTTGCAAAATATTTGCTTCTTGAAACCTAGTGATGCATGGACTACTTATGGAGCTACATGGTAAACTACTGAGCTAGCCAATTACACACTACCTAGCAAGCCTGCTAGCCTGTTAGTTTGGACAATCATTAGCTCAGTCAATGGGACAAGTTCATGGTATTGTATTTATTCAATAGATTTATTTTTCTACCATTTACTCCTGTCTCATTACCATTTGTAAACCTCATATAATTTAACATACTTAAGTTATCAAACTTCCCCAATTTCAGACTCTCCAGCTACCCTGGCCCTCACAAATGTCTAAGCACTGTGGTTCCATTGTACTGAATTCCATTGAACGCTGCAAAATTTGTCAATATTGAATGCTTTGCATTGAGAGTATGCAGTTCTGTGTTGTGCAGGGACACATTTAGTAGTTGCAGTTAGCAAGTAGGCCTATATGTTGTTTTTACAGGGACATTTAGTCATCTCCTCCAAGAAGGCATGTGGAGCAGGAAAAGTTGACTCGCCGCTTAAAGTTTAGGAATAATAAGATGATTACCTTACCTTAGTAACTGGTAGTGTCTTTGGCAACTTGTATAAGGAAAAAATACCGCAGTTATACGTGGAGAAGTGTATGTTATCCTCTCTATCCTACCGACTCTTCATCACATTTCTGCCCGAAAAACAGCATCTGTTGCTGACAAAAAAAAAAATGCTTACTCACCAAGCCTTTGTCTCCTTCCACTATTGTGTTGTTGTAGTTACTGTTTTGAAAAAAATCACTGTGATGGTCAGCCCTCCCGACCGAGACTTTAGTGAACTTTCCCCCAGAAAACAGCATCCCTCCCCGCGACAGCGTCCTGTTTACTGATGGCGATTATGTGATTATGTAATTTAGAGCGAAAAATGTAACTTTGTCACTTTCCAGGATGTTTGGTGGATCAGGATCTCAATCACAACACATTTTAACAGCATCCCTATGATTATAAACAGTCATCAGGTACATGTTTAGGTTAACAGGTGGATGCTGGGGAAACACGTTGAAAAAACACACAGATCTCATCGTCATGGTCTGTACCGCCACCCCTCTTTTGGATCTGCTTGGTTCTGCTTGGTTCTATGTGAACAAAGGCGGAGAATTGGCGAACCTTCGCAGAGGAGATAATGCTGGGTCTCTGTGTGAAAAGGGCTTCTCTGTCATAAGGATGTGCATTTACTCTGTTAAGACAGATAAATCCATCAGTAACAGAAGAACCATGGTGTTGTGTATTTCCTGGAGGGAGTGACAACACGACTGTTAGTTGATAATGAGAAAGATTGGCACCTTTCTCAATATCAGCAGTCTTTCAAGTCGTGTGAGGTTATATTCAGGTCATCCTGAGGTCATCCAGGTGGTTCAGGTTTGCACAGATCTTGAGGCTGCCTTAAGACAAAATGTCTACTTCAAAGTTCACATATCTGTGATCTCTGTCTCCTCAGTGAGTGATTATGGGTACCAGTATTATCAAATTACAAACACAAGCTTTCAGTTTCTTCTAGCCTAATTAAAATGTTGTTGTTGCGTACATTACAATAGATGAGAGCAGCCCATCCAGGTACTTTTTCCTTTTTTTCCCTCCTTTTTGGTGAAAACAACCCCTCTAATTTGACTGGCAGTAAATGCAAATTCCAGGGTCTCTGCCAATTTAATAGAATAAAATAAGAATAGTGTAAGGATTTTTAACCATTAGGAGCCAAATCTGATGTCCAGACAGGCAAATAATCATGTTATGTTGTAGTTGTGATTGCTCAGCATCATAATATAGAAAGAATTACAGAAAAAGTGTACGATGAGCGTCCTTTCAGTCCCATCAAAGTGGACGAACCTGACACACACATCTACCTTATTAGATGTCCAGGTCATTTTTCTGTCATCCATCATCTTTTCTACCATTAGGACACTTTATTTTGCTGTTTTACAATCTGCCCAGTGTGATTTTATTGTAATCTAACGACATCACTGTGGTGGAGCAGAGCTGCTGTCTCTGTCATTTCAGCTTAATTACTCAGCCGTTTACTCCGAGTTTAGAAGAGATGAAACAGGTCAGTTATGCTCCACTTCCAATGTTACTCTGTGCTGTTTACAAGATTCATTATTAGAAGGTAGGTCGGCTCAATCTCTGAGTATTATTAACATTAAAACACACTCTGCTCTTCTAAATTTGTTTTGGCAACAGGAAAGTGACGTGTGGCCGCTCTCATCTATTATTGTGTGTCATTGTGTGTCCTTTGTGTTAGAGTTCCCCCATCCTTTACTATTAATCCGTGCTGAGGTTGGGAATCACTTTGTTTATGCAGAAATGTCTTTGTCATCTGGTTTCCGATTTCAGGTTTCTTTACTAAAATTGTTAAAATTGTATTGTGTTGAGTAATTAACTGAACTCAAACTGGATTATAAGTGAACCTTTGAAACGTTTAGAAAGATTCAAATTAAAGTAGCACAATACGGGTTGAAGCCAGTCCTTAAGAAGCTGATTCCCTTCCAGAATGTCAAAATTAAAACAAATTCAGTGACATAAAGGGACACTTTACACACACTCTCACACAAATGTGAGCTTAGTATATGTTAGTTCTGGTTCCCAGGACTGTGTGTGTGTGTGTGTGTGTGTGTGTGTGTGTGTGTGTGTGTGTGTGTGTGTGTGTGTGTGTGTGTGTGTGTGTGTGTGTGTGTGTGTGTGAATTCATTGCTCTCCCTCCAGCTAGCAAGTAAGCCGTCCAAAACACAACCTGCTGTTTGGACAATACACCCTGATGGCAGGCTGTATAACGTGTGTGTGTGTGTGTGTGTGTGTGTGTGTGTGTGTGTGTGTGTGTGTGTGTGTTACTTTGTTTTTTCTGTGTCACTTTATTGTTATTGCACTGGTTTCACTGGTTGTATGTTTCTTTTTGCTGTACCAAATCACCAGATTTCCTTTGAGAACAGACATTCACAACACAACATTAAATCAAATATAATCTTCTGTTCACTGGTTTTAGTTTTTAGCTCGAAACTCCCAAATAAAAAGTCAGATTTCAGTAACAAAGTGAAATTTCTTTACAGTCAAAATGATGGTCAGCTGCCAACACTAACCCAGCACTCATTCAAACTGACAGCTCGTAAAAACAATGCATGACACCTGAAAGAAATATTAACTCAAAGTGACATTAACTCTGTAAAGTTCACTGAGAGTGAGCCTTACTGATTTGTGTTGACTGGTAACTGTTTTGTTACTCATCTAATTCTCAGTGGGATTTTCATGAATTTATTAAAAATCTTTTACTCCTCCAAGAACCAGTTACGTTAGCTAACATTAACAGCAGAAACATCACTAAACTGCACCAGGTCAAGAAGCTCATTATACCTCTACAGAAGACAGATATTTTTGAGTGATGGAGGATTCCAAATCCTGGAATTAACTCAGCAAATCGGTAAGAACCTTCCATTGGATAAGTACTTCAGTGACTAATGTGTTTCAGCAGGCAACAAGTTATTAAACCCTAACTGATGCAGTGAGTGCCTTCTCATTTCTTAAACAACCATCTCAGAAGACATATCCTGAGGTCCAAGAAAAGATGTTACTCTGTTTCAGAAGGGTCAAATTATTGGCCTGCATCAAGCAAATAAAACAACTAAGGAGATCACTGAAACTACTAAAATTGGGTTAAGAACTGTCCAACGTATTATTAAGCCTGGAAGGATAGTGGTGAACCATCGTCTTCCAGGAAGAAATGTGGTTGGAAAAACATCTTGAATGAATGTGACCAGAGATCACTTAATCGTTTGGTGTAATCAAATTGTAAAAAATCAACAGAACTGAAGGCTATGTTTAATAGTGAAAGTAAGAGCATTTCCACACACAAGGGATTGGGACTAAACAGCTGTGTAGCCTTAAGAAAACCGCTTATCAGTGAGGCTAATCTGAAAAAAAGGCTTCAGTGTTATGATCTGGGGTTGATTCAGTTGGTCAGGTCTAGGTTCAGCAACGTTATGTGCCCAAAAAATGAGGTCATCCGACTACCTGCGTAGACTGAATGACCAGGTTTTTCCATCAACAGATTTTTTCTACCCTGATGACACAACCATATTCCAAGGTGACAGTGCCACGATTCATCAGGCTCAAACTGTGAAAGAGTGGCTCATTTTCACACATGGATTGGCCACCACAGGCCTGAGAATCTTTGGGATGTGCTCAGGAAAAGATTTTAAGCAGCAGCCCGACTCTCCCGTCATTAAGACAAGAAAATAAATAAATGTTGTGACATTGCGTAAGCTTATCAAAACGATGCCACAGTGAACGCATGCCGTAATCAAAGCTAAAGGTGGTCCAACGAATTATTAGAGTGCGTGACCTTTTTATGGGCCGGGCAGTGTACTACTGACTCACTACATGCTTTCTTCATGTTATTTAATTCTGTCCCATTTTGTCCCCGTTCTTTTTTAAACAGGTCCAATCACCCGAAAGGATGTCAGCAGTTGAAAAAACGATCTCTGTCTGGCCACACTGAGAGAATGAACACTAGGTGGAATCCTGTTTGTCTGTTTCGCTCTCTTTCTCTCTGTTTACCTCTGCGTCGCCTCTCCTCTGATAATAAATGGTGTAATTCCGCTGCCTCTGTCTCTGTTATCTCTCCACTTCATCCACTACTCACTGGTGCCTCAATCACTCATTCTTCTCTTTCTCCCTCCCCCTTCCCTTGTTTTTCAGTCTGTCCAGTCCTCTTCATCTTCGTCTCAGTCTCATCCTCCTCTGTCCTTCATCCATCTCTCTCTGTGGCTCCCTCGGCTATTTGACAGCTTGTCTGCCATTCACTTTCCAGTCTTTTCTTCTTTTCTTCTTTTTCTTTTCTGTACTTTTTTTTCCAAATTTAGTTCAAGTTTCTTCTTTTTCTTGTGAAAAAGTTTTCATTTTTCTCTTTGAACAAAAGAAGAAGACATTTTGTTTCTCATTAGAATATACGCTCACTCCAGTTTTTTAAGTAATTTGTCTTTTTATCATTTTCCTTCTTCCTTGTTTCTCTTTTCTTCTTTTCCTCCTCATTTGTCTTTTCTCGGCTCCTCTCGATATTAATGTGAGCTCAGAGGCTCAGTCTGGAACAGATAGCATCTCTATTGAAGCTCCAAGCAGAACAACCCTGTCACCCTTTTCCCCTTTTATTCTCTCCTCTAATGGTGGTTTTTGTGTTTTCTTTGGGTTATGTTCTGTCTCATGTACCGCCTTCCTGTCCGACCTCCACACCCTGTCACTATAAAACTGTCACGATGCTCATAAGACAGCAGGCCAGGCCTCTCTGATCTCCTTTCCCCGTCGAAAACACACGCTCAAATAACTGGAAAAATATTCAACCAGGTAGGCTCCATCAAGCATCAGACCACCCAGAGGAGTTTCTGCAGACCATGACAAGGGTTTGGGGGCAGCACAAAAGGTTCCACATGGTGTAACAACAGTGTATTTAAAGTTCCACAGAGCGTTCACAAAGAAAGGGTTCCTGATAGGACTAAAGGTATTAGAATGATTTTGAGGCACCAAATTAGGTTACAGGTAGAGTTATAGTGCCTTTGTAGAATATGACATTTTAAACAGCAGTATAATGAAGAAAGGCAGTCGTCAACATATTAAATTAAAGGTTTTATACATTGATAAAATATTATGCAGTTTGAATATATTTTAAAGCTACACTACAAGTAAACACAGAAAAATTACAAGTCTGTGGGTGGCTCTACATGAGCTTTTCATTTGCCAGATAACTTCTGAGTTCCATTCCCAGACAGTTTAACAACCATTCATACCTGGGCTCACCTAGCCTTAGCAACCCACATGAAGGCCGCTTGGGTCAATGAATCAGAGCTCACTTGTGTCCTTAACGACTCTAAGGACACTCCAACACAGGGTTTAAAAGTCTGCAACTCCCCTCCAGTTAGTTGGGACTGAAGAAGCCTCTTTGATAAGAGGTGAAACGTCTTCGGATGACCTCACCTAAATCTTGGCTACACGATGTCATTTTATTCTTGGAATTAGAAAAAAATCTAATTTTCCATCAGGGTTCCACTGACAGTTTATATTCCCATTGGCAACCATTAATCAGTTATTTTGATTGGCTGCCTGCAAGTGAAATTTCAGGGTAGAGGTGTACTCTGGACCTGTCCGCGAGGTCTGGGTGCCTTGCTGCCTTGTTGTATGGGTATGATGCGTATGCTACTGTGTGTACGTGCCCTATACTGGCCCTATATCTAAGTTTGGGTTTATCGATTGTTTTGTAATTCATTATTTAAGTACTTACATATTTTCTATTCCTTTTTTACTGTTATTATTATTGTATTATGATTCTTGTCTTCATTTCTATATTTATACTAAATTTAATTGTTATTCTATTTCATTTATTTACCTTTATTTACCTTCATTCCTATCTTTGTTACCTATACTGCTATGCTATCATTTTATTCCTGGTGGAAGAGGCCTCTGGATGGGGTGTAAACAGGTGGGTTGTGTTCTGGGTTGGGGTGAAACATTCTAAAAACATGATTTTCCTTATGTATTACCTTTCAATTAACTGCTGCATTTTCTTAAATAAGATATTGTTTAAAAAAAACGGTGGTGTTGTAGGTTAAGACTAAAGACGAACTAAGTTATGGCTTGCATGCACTATACAACTCAAGTCTTCAGTTGTCCCGTTCACATTAGTTGGCTTCAGCACATGCAGCAGCGCAATTAATCCAGCTAAAATCGAATGTTAGCTATGATGATGGAGCTATTGCATGGGCTGGCCTTGAATAACATAGTCAGACGGCAAGGCAGACGTGTTGCAGTAGGCCCAGCAGGCATTTGGATTTGTTAGTGTTTAGCTGCTGCTATTAATGTCTGCTCTGTCAACAAACACAGGCTAACGTGCTAACGCGAGAGCTAGCGTTTTGCTGCCTGAAGGAATACTTAGCCTTCGTGTTTACCCTGATTATTATATTTATGATGTGCAAATTCTGTGTGGTATTTGATAAACGTTCAAGCCTGTATTCAAAAAATACTTTTTTTAAAGTTCACACATGACCAATATAAACATTTGAGCTATCCGTTAGCATGACTTCCATTGAACAACATTGCCCCAGGTCAAAGGACTTTACATAAAAACCTGGATACAGGCAGAGCCACATTCATTCCTATAAAAGCTGCTCAGCAGCGCATGAAGCCAAAAGAGCTCGACCGACTGAACCGGCTAACTTTCAGTTTAGCACCAATCTATCTTGGATAGAGATGAAATTATTTAATCCTCTGGCCCTTTAGGCTTTCCAAATGTTATTGGACTGAATGGCTCTAATTGTGACAGTGAAACGAGTCAGTTTGCCAGGGTTGTGGCAATCAAAAAAATGTATCCACAGCTGCATCTTTCACAATGTCAGCTTATGGGAAAAGTGTTTCCGGGCCCCAGTGCATCACATGATGATGCAATTACTTGGTTTGGCCACTGTGAATGTTGGCTTAGCTACAAAAGCCTGGGGCTCTTCCCAGGGGCTTGGTGAAGGTGGGGCCCCTTGCTGCGTGTCATCCCCACTCTCACATCCTGTTTCCTGTCATCTCTGCAGCTGTCCTGTCAATAAAGCCATACAAAGGCAAAAAAGGAGAGTGTTTAACACGCAATTCACCAAAAATAGAGATTTCACAGTTGAACAAAAAAAAACCCTCTCTTCTCTACTGACTCCCAAAATTACATACATGTATATAGGGTTGTCAAAAGTATCGATACTCAAAAAAGTATCGATACTAAAACGTTGTATCCGGATACGATACTCATTTTCAAAAGTATCGAATACCCCCGACGCCTAGCTGCCGACGCCGAGCTGCCGACGCTGCGTCCTTCTCTCTCTCTGCCTTCACACACACAGCAGCAGCAGGCAGCCTCCCCCTCACCGTGACGTGCACAATAACAACAGAGCATGATGGCCAGTGCTGCTGCAGGAGGTCCAAACCAACCAGTTTTGGTTGAAAATGAAAGAGGGAAAAGTGTTGTTTGGAGCTATTTTGCCTTCGAGCCTGACGTGCACGGAAAGCCGAAGGACGCGGATAGGCCTGTGTGCAAACACTGCTGCAAGGCGGCGGCGACCAAGTCAAGCAGCGGGCTACTTCAAACTTGGTGAAACATCTTAAGGACCGACAGCCTGGCCTTTACAGTGAATTTCGACAGGTTAGTGTCTTTCGTTTCAAACTTACCTATTACTGATGTTATCGTGGCCGGTGGCCCGCATTAATGTTGGCCGTGTTATGATTAGCCATTAGCCGCAGCTAGCAATTAAAGGCTGACGTCACGTTAATGATTATAAACAACGTAAATAAATAAATCAGGCACGTAGTATGCCAATATTACGTTAATTGACACAGTGTCAGTATACATAAGCATAGAGTTAATAAGTTTCCATAAATGTTGGTGACTGAAAAGTGTTATTTTCTCTCTTGAAGACCCAGAATGAAGCAGAGAAAAGTCGACCTGCAACCAAACAGCAACACACACACAGCCGACTCTACCATCTGTTGATTTTTTGCACTACCTCAGACCTGAAACTTGTTATCATAGTTGCAGATTCTTTTTGCACAACTGTTTTTTATTATAAATATTTAACCTATGGTTCTGTTCATTTTTACATGTTGCATTTTTCTTGTTAATAAAAATATTTCTGTTAAATTTGGGGGTCTTTGTTTTTATCCTTGTGGTATCGAAAATGGTATCGAGTATCGAATATTTTCCTGAGTATCGGTATCGAGTTGAAAATTTTAGTATCGTGACAACCCTACATGTATATCACCATTCCCAAAGCAAGAAGACTGTTGCAGCAGACCATTGACCATTGGATTTTTGTTGCACGATCACAGTTTGGTTAGGCTTAGGCACAAAAAACTGCTGCTTAGGTTTCTAGAAAAGATTGTGTTTTTGGTTAAAATAATTGATTTGTGATATGTTGTGTATGTGATATAAATTTGCTATGTTACTAAAATGAAATAACCACCTGTTGACTCTGTGAAAAAAATGTGTGAGATAGCTTTGTGTTTGTTTAATGTGAATGTCCACCTGGTCTTCTCCCCTATGCAGACTTGTCGCTCTTTTTTTTATTTATATTATTATTTTTTATTTTTTTTTTGGCCTTTCATAGGACAGCTTTGGAGAGATGGCAGGAAATTAGTACAGAGTACAGGGCCTCTGTACGTGGGACATGTACTCTGTACTCTGTGACTCTGTACTGGGGCGCCCGAGTTGTCGCTCTTTAAACTACTACTCTTGACTTCCTCCCTAACAGCTGCAATAAATACTACAGCCACTAGAAGTAGCCGCCCAACAAGAAGCATAAATATGGGTCGTAACAAGCTGCTTTCACAGTCGACTTATGTGGTTGTTTTTCTGAAGAGGATGGGCTGAGACTTTAGCACCATGTCACATCATCATCATCATCATCATCATCATTAAGGCTTAGCTTTGCCCTCTTCCTTCAGTTTTTTGCTCCTAGTCTTATTAATCAATTAACTCTTTATTCTACTGAGCTCAATGAATGTTTATATGTACATGGAAACATTTGTGGTGTGTGCTGAGATACCACTAAGAGGTTATCCCCAACTGTGTTTGTCTTTCTTCCGTACTTTGCTCTATCCCTCTGTCCCTCCTTTGTCTTTCCTGATTGTATCAGTCTGTCAGTAGAGGCAGAAAAGAACAGAGCATCTAGAAGGAGCAGAAGAATAGTCTGTCAGTGGCATCTGAAAGTGTCGCTTCTATTTCCTGCCCACACGCACGCAAACACACACTGACATACATACATATCCTGACATACCACTATCGGAGGAATCCCTCTGTTAACACAGCTCTTAACACACAAAGAGATACACACATAAACATTCCCGCCTTTGTGGTAACACATTAAAAAAAAAGGTGTTGACCGGATGCTTGTCTCGCACACACAGAAGAAACATGTGAGCACACACACACACACAGTGATGAAGGAAATATGGCTGACACATGATACAGAGAGAGAGAGAGAGAGAGAGAGAGAGAGAGAGAGAGAGAGCTAATATTTGTCTTCTAAGAGTTTTCTGTGGACCTAGTACTCTCCTGCCACCTTTTCTTTCGGCATGATTCATCCTCTCCTCATTTGCTCTTTCTCTGTCACTTCCTGTTTCCTTCCCTCTTCTATCCTGCTCCTCCGCCCTTTCTTAATTTTTCATAGTAAATATTCACACAAACGCACACTTTGAGGTTGGCATCCATGGAATGTTGCCCATCCAAGCCATCTAAACATTTAGAGCATTTTTTTGGAGGCAGCAGGAAAAGGTGTAAACACAAGGTGACATATTATCAACATACACAGTTGGTATGGCTTAAGTCTGATCTTCACTACCATCGTCTCCTCAGAAGAACATGTGCCAAATGCTGCGCCACGTTCACCAGCTAGTCAATAACTTTGTCTGTCTGCTGGTTTGTTCTGGACCAGTAATGAACAGTAAGCTATTAGAGCTTTTATTAAGTGAAAACAGCTGCCTGCTGCAGATGGAAACGAGTTGGATATGAGAGCTGAGGGGAACTGCACAGTTGGGTGATAATTATCTGTGGATTTATCACTATGAGTAATACTTATCACATCACATACAGTCATTGGGTACATTGTTAATATGAAATATTGATTGGTGCAGCCTTAACCATTGCCTTATCACAACATTCAACTGTAATGTGATATAGCCTATTTGGAAGTATTCAGATGTTATACCACTGAGTAAAAATGTCCACATGGTATCAGAATAACATCACTGAGCAGCTGAGTGTCCCTGCCTGTGGAGTATTTCAAAATATTTTAATAAATAAAATATATAAATAAATATGTATATATATACAAACACACACATCCAGTAAATACTGTTTTCCTTTGCCAATGCTGCCTTCAGTAACAAAAAGATGAAAAAAAACAATTTACCCCAACTTTTCTGTTGTTTTCTGCAAAAACCAACAGAAATGTCTTCATCCACTCCCACCATCCCACAAAGTAGATACCCAGTGGGGGTCCACAACAGCTGGACAACTCTGGGACAGCAACGTAAAAAAGTAGGATGCACTTCAGAACTAAAGCTCAAGGATGGATCGTTACCAGATTCAAACTTGGAGTCTTAACATTTTTCCATCTGTCTGGAGCAATGTGTGAGTATGTAGTATTAAGGGACAGTCAAGAGAAACTGTGTGATCGTTAAGCATCATTTGATGCCGATCGAATAACCAGAGTAGTTGGTTAAATTTGGAAAAATGTTTTGTGACGTTGCTCTATCAGGAACTAATACTGCAACACAAGCTCAGCTGGCTCTGTTTTTAATGTTACATGAACCTCCTGCTGCTCTGTGATCTTTAGTATGTGTGTCTGTTCATGCAGTATGTAAATGTTCTTGATAGACAAACGCAGTGGTACACTGAATATTGTACAAAAACTGCTGTTGAGATGCCCAATCCAACCCCATGTCTTATACAGCAGGCTTCTCCTCCCAAAACACATGTAGGCCTTTACCTCATTTTTAGTCCTATTTGGAGCAAATAAATGCATTCATTTTTTTCTTTAATCATTATTTCTTTCCTAAGATTTGTCCCCTTACACTGTCAAAACGGGTAGAATCATGTCTGAGTGGAGTACCCCTTTTATTTTTGTGCTACCATGATATACATCACTGCAACAAACAGAAAAAAATAAAATGATATTGATGTTTGGTCATATCACCCCACCATATGTATAGTAAATGTAGTTTATTCCATAAGTGCCGTAAGTTAGCACCGCTTAGTGACAAGACTGGAAACAAGTGGAAACAGTTAGCCTGGCTTTGTCCAAAGCTAACAAATTCCACTCATACATACCTCTAAAGATTACCAACTATTAAGTTATATTTCATTTAATTGATTTGTACAAAACTGAATAAATAATGCCAAGCAACCTCATGATGACGACTGAAGTCAGTCTGTGACTCAATTGAATTAGACTGTATTCTCCTGGGGTTCTTTCTTTCTTTCTTTCTTTCTTTCTTTAGCTTTTCTTCTTTCTTTAGCTCTGTGTTTACCATCTTCATCTCTCCAACCCTCCCATCTCCTCTCTCTCTCTCTCTGGGGTTTCTGTTAGTTAATGAGGTTTTAAGTGGGATCCTCATCACTGATTCTAGCTTGGACTCACTGAGACCTAGTGTACTATGTGTGTGTGTGTGTGTGTGTGTGTGTGTGTGTGTGTGTGTGTGTGTGTGCGTGTGTGTGTGAATACCATCATGAATTTGCAATGTTGTGTGTGAGCAACACTGTGAATAAAAATGTTTGTCCAAGAATACAATAAATATGCATGTGCACAGACGGGCTTGTGGATTCATGTGTGTGTGTGTGTGTGTGTGTGTATGTGAATGTTAACCGGAGCAGTAAAAACTTTGCAGCAAGCGCGACGCCTGGAGGTACGCCGTCATCGATTAGATATTAGCTAACAGGGACATGCTCTGTGTGTGTTTGTGTGTGCTTCCTTGCTCCAGCGGATCTTGAGCTAATGTGCTTCACGATCCACAAGCTTCCTCTTTCCCTTTGGCACTGCAACACTAATGACTAACCCAGAGCTAATCACACACACACACACACACACACACACACACAAACTGAGGCTTGCCCCCACACTGCTTGCTTTCAGTTCTATCTTATTTAATTGTGGGTAAAACATTATTTATAGCTGTAGAGCAAAGATACCAAACACAGATTAACCAGCGAGAGGGAGGGAAGAGGAGGGGTTCAGGGGATACACAGACTGTTGTTAACCATTTTCTTATACTAATATCAAATGTACTACAAGATGTATTATGTTAAGTGTACATATACTACAATACTACTACATCCTAGAGTTTGGATGTCACAAAACAGCTCGCACATCCACTGTGTATTTTTTCAGCAGCGTGTGAATCCTGGTTCAGGTTGCTATTGTAGCTCAGGGAAACATTAGCGACCTTGCTTTTTATTGGATTTGTGGGAAGTTTACACTCCAGCAAACCCAATCAATGTTACCCAAGGTATTTGCCAAACACATCGGTTCGTCCTCATCCTTACAGCTGTTTCATTTTCCACACTGAAAGTGGCAACATACTGTTTGAAAATCCAGACTGGTTTGTAATTGCCGAGGGTTAAGTTCAGAGGTGGAATTTAAACTCATTAAGTACATTTACTCCACTACTTTTACTTTACTTCAGTATTTCCATTTTATGCAACATTATACTTTTACTCCACTACATTTCAGAGGTAAACAAACATCACTGCACTACATTTATCTGACATCATTAGTTACTTTGCCGATTCAGATGTTGAATACAAAATGTAAGTAACAGATAAGGTACCAAGCAGTCTAAACATGTATTTAAATTGGCACCACGTTTACCAGCTGCTTTTGACTGAAATTTCTTGACAACAACTGGAATTTCTGATACACATTCCTGTGTCTGGATTGTACCAACTATGGGGATCCCTTAGCTTTCAATACAGCGCCATCATCAGGTCAAAAAACACCTGCAAAAAACTGATGACATTCCCGTCCTCAGCTGTACTCTGCCTGCTAAAAGATGCAAAGTCTCTGGTGAGTGCTGAGTTCAGTGAGAGGTTGACTTGAATTGAACACACAGACACACACACCCTTGGTGTTGTGTGCTGTTGTTCACTATCTTACGTCTCATGTACAGTGAATTAAGCTGGCTATTTGGGGCAAACAAACACATGTGCAAGTATCGCAAATAAGCTCAGATATTCCTGCGTTGAAACTGACTTTGCTGGTGATGAACACACCATCAAATAACCACCGTTGCTGATGGAAATCGATCCAACCTGACTCAGACACAAATGTTCTCAGATGAGGGATGTTTTAAAGTCGCCGACTTTCTTCCTCACTCTGACTCTCTCCTGGAGGTTAGAGCGACCGGCGACCAAATGAAACACACCATGACCTTGAGTAAACTTTCTTCATTTTTGGATAATGTAAGGTAACAACTCAACACAATAAATTACAAAGATCTAGTCATTTTTTGACATTTGAATGCAGAATTCTTACATATCATATCTGTAAAGTAATAGCAAGACAAAAATCGGTTCAGTTGTTCGAGCTTTAACATTACTCTTCAAATTAACTCAAAGTGCTACAGACAATGCTGCCTTTTTCTGCAGCTCAAGAACACAATGTAATGTCATGTAAGTGCCTACGATGGAATAAAGCAACTCTTCAAGGAAAACGTAGGAACCACACCACTATGATGAGGTACACTTTGTTGATGTGTTCTTTGTAAAGACTTACTGTGGGTGTTTTATACCAACTATTGTCCTTGTAGGATTGGACCAGATCCCTCTCCCTGTTGTTGTGCATCTGGCTTATTTGTTACCAGGCAGACTGATGGCCATATTAATACAAGGTGACGCTCAATTGGCTCAAGTAATGTTGCATAGACAGCAACGCTTCCCGTGATTGGACGATCAGTCATCCACTTCAAGCCCTGAGGGTGACATTCTGTCTTGCCACTCACCCCAAACAAAACAGGATTACATCACATCCTGTCAATCCGTCTGTTGACACCGACATGTCTGTAACTCTGCAGGTCTGTCAACAAACACAAGCCGATATGAGATGAAGGTGAGTGAGGTGATCCCTTAAAGTGATAGTTGGGGTCTTTTGATGTGGGCTGTATGAGGTACTTATCCCTGTTCAGTGTTTTACCTGCAGTAGATGACGTCAGCTCTCCCCCTTTGTGGATAAGCACTGACAGTGAAGCAAGCATTGTACTGCTAAACAGCACAGATAGCAAGATGTGTTTTAACCACCTATATATATATATATATATACATATATAGGTGGTATATATATATAGGTGGTTATAAGTGTGTGCTATATTTTGAACATTTTTGGTGCTTTACATTGCCGTCAGACAGCCCTTTCCTTTGGGACTACATTCCCTCAACCATACAACATCCGTATTCCTATGCACAAGCGCAGCTGTACCTGCTGTGCACTGTATTATGCTGCAATTCAGCTGTTTGGGTCGGACTGTCAGATTTGTCTGACAGCATAGGTGTATTATGTAAGAGTAATAAAATTGAAGAGAAGGCTCTTAGAGCTCCCCAAAAGTACAATACTCTATAACTTGGGACACTTGTACATCTTTGTTACTTTACTTGCAGGAATAAAGGAATAAAATGTAAAAAACGTGTATTTTTGCGAGCTAACCCTGAACTTAGTATCACTCTGGTTCCCTCTGAGGGATTTTTGAATTGGATTTTGGATTATTGCTGAAAAAAATCTCTGTGACAAACAAACGAGTTTATGATACTGACACGTTTTGTTCATCAAGATAATCTTCACAGATAAATCCGTAGCAGTAAAAAGTTCATGTTAGGCGACAAACAGACGACATCACGGCCACATGACTTAAGCGTCACCCCCACTAAGCGTCTTACTACACAGTTACTATACAGGTTTTCTATAAACTGATCAATGTACAAGTTGTAAAGTCAGAGTCAGTTTGTAGCTGTGTAAAGATGGACTAGTGGGTAGATGAGTCTCCGTGTTCGCTGTGATGATGTTCAATGTCCCCGACAACCTCTGTAGTCTCATTTAGACACTTGTTAGCAACTGCTAGCTGTTTTTAACACATGAAGAGCTATGATTAAATTGTGAGACTTTTAATGATGTATTTTATGTCATAGAACAAAAGGTGTAAATATCTTCAACCTGTGGTAACCACACACCTTATTTTAGACATTTAACCAAAAAACAATAAAAAAAAACTCATTTGAGACGAGGGAACAGGAAGTGCAAATATCCAAACTAATTTCCCGGTTTTAGGACTCATTACTACAGCACTCTATTAGCCTCTGCAGTACTTTGTTATTACAGAAGTAAGCAATTGTTAAATATGCTTAGGAGCTAAACCATAACATGATAAACCTCACGGGCTAAACATCAGCATGCTAGCATTGTCTCTGTGTGCAAGTTAGCATGCAGCTAGCATGGCTGTAGACTCTAAGTTTTGTTTGTGTGAATTTGTGTTTTTGGAACCTGGGCCTTTGACATTGTCCATTGGTGGGTACTTAGTATCACAAATAAAATATGTATTATTTTCCTTGAGCTTGAACTTGAATTTATGACCTCCTGAATACAATATCCTTGCTGTAGCTCAGACTGCACATGCTGGTAACCAGTGAAAGCCTCACCCTGCCTAAACATTGTCACATCCCACTCTAATCAATGAACATGTCAGTCATTACTACTGTAAAGACACACCTGTGGGAGTTGTGATGTGTTTGTCTGTGAGCGTCAGATACACATGGACACTTAAATACATAGTTGTGAAAAAGGGACAAACACAGATGCTGATTTACACAAATTAGAACTCAAAGATATGCACTTTATCCAAACACACACACCAAACAAACCATCAAACACACAAAGGTGGCTCCCACAAATTAATTTGCCAGCCATCTCATGTCAAACTGATGGAGAGAGAAAGAGAGAGAGAGAGAGAGAGAGAGAGAGAGAGAGAAAGAAAGAAAAAGCAAAAGAGAGAGAGATGGTTCGAGGGAAGAAAACACACCGTTTTCCAGCTGATTAATTTTTCCAATTTCATCGAGACACGACCGTAACCTTCTTCAATTAAAACACCACTCTGGAGACAGACAATGTGTGTGTGAGAGTGTGTGTGTATGCAGAGATGATGGTTGTATTTTATTGAGTGGAAAATTGAATCAAATTGGTTCTTTCATACAGTCTGTTCTCCTCCTCTCCTCCCTCACTTCACCTCCTCCTCCTCCTCTCTTTTATTTCTTTGAATTCCTTCTTCCTTTCTTTCTATAGCAAACTGCTCTCCCAAGAACAACAAGACTTAGAGTCTACAGCCACGCGAGTAGCTCTCTGAGGCTCCAGTAAATGCTAGCATCAGTAAGCAAGTATAATGTTTCCTACTTTCTTTTAACGCGTCGCACGGATGCAAATTGGCACTAAATACAAATTACAGTTGAGGCTGATTGGAATATCACAAGTCCAGTGTCTGTCACAAGTATTTGATATTTGGTTTTGAATTTAATCTAATTTGATTTTGATCTAATGATGGCACTAGATGAAAAGATAAGGGATCAGCAGAATGACTGACACAATTTTGTTAAAGTCAGCATTACAATCCATCTTATAGATGTTGAGATATTTTGCTTGTGAGAACTCCCTCTAGACAGAACAGGATCACCAAAGTTATTAGGGTTCTTTCTTTTGGCGTCATGAATGTTTGTACAGAATTTCACAGCTATCCATCCAATAGTTGTTGAGATATTCCAGTCTGGACCAAAGTACCACTGTCAGATCGGATCAGAGCAGCCTCAAGAAGCATGTGCAGGGTGTGAAGGATGAGTGGAGTGTGGGAGAGACTTGGGTAAGCTGAAGACCAGCCGGGCTGCTGCGGTCTGGATGAGCTGCAGAGGTTGAACAGCACATGCTGGCAGACCAGCCAAGAGCGAGGTTCTTTATTCAATGCACGAGAAGAACCTGCGCTGTCTCTTGCTTAAGGAATGGACGTATCCTCCTGATCTTGTGGAGAATTACTCAGCAGGAGCAGGTTTTTCCCGCTATGTTCGCAGGGAAGCACAGCTGGTCATCCAATGTCACAGAATTGTCAATAGTAAAAGAGAGGTCATGGATGGGAGATGTCTTCCCTGAAAGGAAGAGCAGCTCAGTCTAATGAGAGATGTCAGCGGGACACACAGGGATTTAGGCTCCAACTTGGGTTTTAGACCAGAGAAAAGGTAGATTTAGTTGAGCGTGTGGTAGGAAAAACTACATGAGTGAACAGAGCCAAGTAACTTGGTGGAAAGAGAAAAGAGGAAGGAACCCAGAACAGAACCCTGAGGGATCCCAGTAGTGAAGCTAAAAGGTTCAGACAGTGATTCAAGTTACCCCAGGTGCGGTCCTTGAAGTAGGATGTGAACAGGGAGCGTACCAAGCCGAGTACCTTCACTTCTTGGAGGGTGGAGAGGAGGATCTGAAGTTCCTCTGTGATGGCAAGGAGAGGTCTTATCTTGTAACCAAACTGGTGAGCATCGAGAAGTTTGTTCTGGTGGAGATATGTGGAAGTTGAGTGAAGAAAGCATGCTCAAGTGTTGTAGAAAGAACTGGAAAGATAGTTAGGTCTGTAATTCTTTACATAAGAGCAGTTGAGTGCATTTCCTCAAAGCAACTTTTATTGTTAGGAAAACAACCAGTTGTCAATAAAGTATTGATGAGGTGGGTGAGGACACAAAGGCAGTTACATCCCATTTATGAATAACAATTCAAACACTGGAACTGGACCAAACTTCTAAAGGAAGACGCTCATTGGAGGTAGCATGAGCATCCTGGACTGGAAGGATACTTCTGTTTCCCAAATGCGTACAACACTGTAGAAATCTCCCTTTACATTTTTCTTTGTTTGTCTTACCAAAGTACAACATCTCAAGCAAAAATTCAACATGTAAGGAAGCAAACGGACCAACCTGGGAGGATATCCCAAGGCAAACCCAGAACATACTGGAAAGATTATGTGGCCCATCTGATCACATACTGTTGAAGTGAAAATTATGAATGACATTGTGGAAATGGGGTACGTTTTTTGAGCCCTGTTTAAAGATTTATAGTCACTGACGATGGTCATTATAGTCACATCCCCATTCATATGATCTTAAGTGTGTACAGTAAGTAAACAGAAGTTATTCAAGTCTGCCTCTGACTTTTCATTATAATTGTGAGTTTAGTCTGTTGACGGTTCAAACTGTTTCGTTTAGTTCAGTTAATCATATCATGATTGTTTCTGTGGCTTTCTTGGACTTCCTGTAAGCTTTTCACCAAGAAGTAACGTTTTTGCATCAAGGGGCTTGCAATGGCAGAGCCTGTGCTTTCATTCATAATAATACAGATTTAAAAAAGTTAAATCAATTTAAATGTAAACATCACACTCACATGCTGCATCCAGCACACAGAACATCCAACCAGGATATAGTGCTCTCTCTCCTCAGTGTGTCTCACGGTCCCTCTCTCCCACCTCCCTACTGACAGAGTCATGAATCTCCATTAGGACAAGAATAAAGACACACACACACACACACACACACACACACATACACAGGGATTTATACACACACCAAAGTCACTTTGAAGAAAGGAAGAAGAGGCGAATGAGAAAAGGGACTGAAAGGAAATTAGGGGAAGGGGGCTGAGTAGGAAGAAAAGGAGGAGCGGAAAAATCTCCTAGAGTCACTTTGGCAATTAATTGGAGAAGAGAAGAGAAGAGAAGAGAAGAGAAGAGAAGAGAAGAGAAGAGAAGAGAAGAGAAGAGAAGAGAAGAGAAGAGAAGAGAAGAGAAGAGAAGGGAAAGGTGGAGGTAGATAAATTAAAAGTATCTATCTGCTGGAATTGAGTTTTAATATAGACTTTATGGATAGAACACTTGTTTATAATATTACAGTATTTTTAAGTACTTGTATAGTATAGTTATAGTATAGTATAGTATAGTATAGCATAGTAGTATAGTATAGTATAGTATAGTATAGTATAGTATAGTACAGTATAGTACAGTACAGTATAGTATAGTATAGTATAGTACAGTACAGTACAGTATAGTATAGTATAGTATAGTATAGTATAGTACAGTACAGTACAGTATAGTATAGTATAGTATAGTATAGTATAGTATAGTATACGTACAGTATAGTATAGTACAGTATAGTATAGTATAGTATAGTATAGTATAGTATAGTATACTACAGTACAGTATAGTATAGTATAGTACAGTATAGTATAGTATAGTATAGTATACTACAGTACATTACAGTATAGTATAATATAGTATAGTATAGTATAGTATACTACAGTACAGTATAGTATAGTATAGTACAGTATAGTATAGTATAGTATACTACAGTACATTACAGTATAGTATAATATAGTATAGTATAGTATACTACAGTACAGTATAGTATAGTATAGTATAGTATACAGTATAGTATAGTATAATATACTACAGTACAGAATAGTATAATATAATATAATCTACAACCGTACAGTATAGTATAGTACAGTACAGAATAGTATAATATAATATGATATACTACAGTACAGTATAGTATAGTATAGTAAAGTACAGTATAGTATAGTATAGTATAGCATTAGACTATTTCTGTTAGCAGGTTTTTTTTGTTTGATTCGTGACTAATACAAATAATTTTAAAATGGTAGACTTTCTTTGATATTGTTTTAAATATAAAAATGTTTTATTCATGTAGAATTTAACTACCTGGTTTTAATCAGACTATCACAAAAGTTGACATAAACACTGTTTTCCAGTGTTGGTAGTTCAACTCCCCTTCTCATGCTGGTAACCAGTGAAAGCCTCACCCTGCCTCGCCATTGTCACATCCCACTCTAATCAATGAACATGTCAGTCATTACTACTGTAAAGCCACACCTGTGGGAGTCGTGATGTGTCTGTCTGTGAGAGGGTGACTTTTAGCGATCCAGAATTCTGCGTCAGCGTGCACACAGATACACATGGACACTTAAATACATAGTTGTGAAAACAGGACAAACACAGATGCTGATTTACACAAATTAGAACTCAAAGATATGCACTTTATCCAAACACACACACCAAACAAACCATCAAACACACAAAGGTGTGAAAGTCATCCCCTGATGGAAGTCAGCTGCTTGGTTATTCCAGTTCGTCATCTCCTCCCCCATCCCTCACTCCAAATTTCCCACAGAAACTTCTGCAGTCTGGGAATTCTCTGCTGTTATTCTGAGTTTGTAATGTTTTCTCACTTTCGTTTTTGTTTTTGTTTTCAATCATGCTGTTTTTTGCAGTTTCCATCTCTTTCTGTCACTCTCACAGTTTCTGTCATTCAGCGGCAAATTGCAACACACTAAATAAATTACCTTCCATTAGATAAAACTGGATTAGATTGCGTTAGCTTCAATTAAAGTAGATTAGATTAGTTTTAACTTCATTGATGTCTGGGGGGAAATCAGGCCACTGAAACACTGAAAAGTAAAGCAGCACAGGGATTTGCAAAAAACTTAGCATTGTGATGATTAGCAACAGATTGCACTGTATGCATCAGAGATATTTAAATGTAAAAGTCAAAGGTTGTGTGTGGTGCATTACCAGGACGGAAAGTCTACAGACATGCAATATAAGCAGCTCTGTGAGGTTAAACTTAGGCACAGCAGTGCTTTTAGCTGTGCTTAATGCTAACATCCACACAATCTAGAGCTGAGGAGGATGATGAGAATGATATTAGTTTTGCAGGTATGTGGTCTTTAACCAAAGTATTGGAAAACTGAAATTGTTTGAAGATGGCACGAAATAAAACGAAAATGTACATCCAGCCACATGGCTAAAGAGTCTGAACCTATTTGATATTGATTCTGAGGACCTCCTTGTCCTTAGAATCAGAGACAAGATGAACTCAGTTCTTACTTATCCACCAGCCAGTCATGGCGGGAACCTCTCTTTGAAACACAACTTTGTCCTCATGCTTTCATGTCTGGTTGACAATCATCCAAAGTGCCTCCATCTCTCTCCAGCCAGCAAAGGGAAATGAGTACAACATTCCTGATATGTTTTACCAGCAGTTCCCATGTATGTTTGTTTTTTTTATATTCTGTGTGAGTGTGTGTATATGTGTGCACAGTATATATATTTATATTTATATATGGCATAACTATTTCATGAATTTTTCTTTGTGTGTGTGAGAAGTGTGTTTCAGTGCGTATTCTTAGCTCCTGCTGCGTTATAACTGTCTCTCTGGGAAACAGGCATATCCTCTGTAGCCCCCCACTCCTCCCAGGGGTCACCGCAGAGGTCAGAGTTGAGGTGTCAGCAAGGTCGTTTCCGTGACAATAATTCTCCTCCTGTTCAGCCACTGGGGACATTTTTCACACTGTGAGAATTGTACAAACACACTAGTGACTGTGAGCAGCACGGGGGCGAGCGAGCATACACATCTGTCTGTCTCTACTGCGTACTTTCTCTCTCTATTCGACCCATCGTCCTGCTTCTCTCTCTCCCTTTATTTCTTTTTTCTCTGACTCTCATTCACATTTTTTTTTTTTTACAGAAGAAGAGATAGGTCCTCCTTTGGGTGTCATCAAAGTATTGCATTATCATTCTGACCTTAGTCAAACTGATGTTGGAGTTGTTTCAATTCCACAGCGTTGAGAGTAACCATCAGAATGTCATGAAAAAAAGGTGAAGAGGTTCTTCCAGTGGCATAATGCCTCCTCAGGCAGCCATATTGGAAGTTCACATCACTGTAAACAGCAGTCAGCTAGCCTAATAAGCTAGCTGACTGCTCAGCTAAACATCGCTTTCTCCCCATGCGCTTCCAACTGTGCTGATCAGCACCCACCTCCGCGTAATTATAGAAATTAAACACACACAATAAGTAAATGAGCAGGGGTCTGTCACACCCTCCTCTACAAGAACAGGAATAATCCCTGCACCAAAATATAATAAACATAAACCAGTTGGCTAACACAGTAGCTTATTTAAATAAAAACCAATAATAAACCCAAAGACTGTACATTACCAAACATCCCTTTCACCACTTCATCTCTGCTTTTGATACTGCAACCACTTTAGAAAGGTCAGTGGCTTCTGATCGGTGTAGTCTGATTTACCGGATGTACACTGTTGGTACAAAGCCTGTCAATGATGGCCTTATCCGCCTTCCTTCCTTTGTCTGCATGTACTGTCCCATCGCAACCTCCAAGCTAGCAACCCAAACGCTATGGGTAAACGTAAACAAGCTGGCAACTGTTAACTTTTTTTTTTTTTTTGCCAGGATTTAGCCATTTTAATCAGTTTAATTTGGTTTGCACCCCCCATGTGCAAACCAAATTTCCCCAATACTATTTTGCAGGGGTACCATTGCTGTATCCTGGGTTGAGCACTGCCCAAGACGATTGTGATTGGTTTAAAGACATGCAACAAGCAAGAGCTTTTTCTTCCCACCTATACCAAGAGAGAATTGGTGCAGCCAGCGCTGATACAGTGCTGTAATCTGCAATCAGGTCTGGAAATGTAAGACTATGATCGGTGTAAATTATGACGTATACTGGGACAGTGAGAGCAAGTAGCTGACTGCCACCATTTAATATGGTGTTCAGGTTTAGGTAAGCTGTCTCTCCACCTGGCTCCAACAGGGGGAGGGTTAGGGTTAGGGTTAGGGTTCACCCTTATAAAAACATCATTCCAACACCAACCTAAATCTTTTTCCGCAGGTTCTTCCAGCTCCTCACATGTCTAAAACCTTGGAACCATAGGAACCATCTTCAATGCCAGAGGGAGGGCAACACTCAAGAGCTGAATGGGTTAAGTAAAAGGTGAAAGAGAAAAAAGGACATGTGGGACAATGCAAAGAATAGTGCGCCATGCTAGTGCGTCAACTCCCTGACTCTACAAAACTTCTGAACAAGGAACGATGTGGTGTTTAAGGGGGCAGAACAGCTAGCAGAACATGGCATTGTAACAAGATCATCCATGTTACTATGTTTTAATGTCGCGGCTGATCGGTGTCTATAACTACTCGACCTGGTCTTTACGGAACAAATGATCGACATTTAATGCTTTAGCCTCTAAAATAATTCTATGAGGGTTCATCATTACAATGCATTTATACATCTGCAAGTAGTCATGAGACCCATTATTTAATGTTAAAGCTGCTATAACTAATTTTAGGTAACTTCCTGTCCATTTATGTCCCCACATGAGCTCAAAGCTGTGATCTGCAGACAGCAGCAAACCGGAGGATTGTGCTCTCTGCGTGTTCACAAGCAGAAAGCGCCGTCTCTTTATGGAGTTCTCTGTCCTGATTGGATTAAGTGGGCAGGGATACCAGAAAATGTCTATTCTCTTTTGCTGCATGAGCAGAGGGAGAAGAGACAAGGGGTACTGACCACACACTCTATAACAGTGATTACTGTTTGAATATTGAGCTATTCAACGTTCACTTTACTAAAAAATATATCACTGACAGTAGCTTCAAGATATCGATGAGATGCACGAGACACTCTGGCTGGTAAAATGGCTAGTATTCGCTTCTTGTCAGTCTATTAACTGCAGCATGAATATATGATATTACCATATTTTTACTGACAGCACTAATTGATTTTTAGTTGATATGTTAATTAATATCTGCATTACTTAAAATAGTTTTACACAATTATAATACCATGCTTTTTTGTCCTGAATATTTTACGTAACACTTAGCATTCCTTCAGTGATCCTTCAGAGATTTATGTTTTTCTTTGTACACATATTGTGTTATTTTTTCGGCAATATGACCCACAGTGGGCACCATCATAAAAACAACAGAGGAGCATACAACCCCCTCGACTACATCAATGGCATTTATGACCGACTACGACTGCACAATGTAAAAGGAGCTATGTGCATGGCTCTCTTTACTAATTTTAAATTATACATTTGGAAAAAAAAGTATTTGCCTTCTGCACCAAACACACACATAAGAACATACATGAACCACCAAAATAATAGTAATAGTATAGTAAAAAACATAGTAATTTGAATTAGTAATTGTCTGTCTTTTACCTGTTGAGCCACAATCTGTCACTGCGTGTGTGTGTGTGTGTGTGTGTGAGCAGTTGTGGTCTAGGGTGTGGACTAGTTCCCAAGCCATAAAAATTGTAAAGGATGTTGCCATTCGCACGCACACACACGCACACACACACATGCAGTTTCCCATTCATTCCTTGTCACCATCTTGCGTTCCTTCACCTCCTTCCATTTTTCCTCTCTCCCTCCCTCCTCTCTGTGGCGTGCGATCCAGCCATCCATCCATCCTGTCCTCCTCCGCAGGGATCCCTCCTCCTCCACCCCCCTCGTCTTCCTCCCTTTCCCTCCGTCTGACCCTCTGACCTGAACCAAACAGACAAACATTTATGCAGTGAAGCAACATTCATTTTCTAGTGATTAAGCTGAAGCTCAACCCCAGATTGACCAACAGTGGCTTGTTTTCTTTCCAAGTGTATCTGTTATCTGAGGTTAACTCTTCAGCATTTAATTACTTTTTTTAAATTTAATTTTACCATATGTTGGAAAATGAAAAGTGAGACTTCAGAGATTTTTTAAAATATTTTTGGGGATGTCTGGATGTCCCTGCCTGTCTGTATCCTCTGCTTCCTAGTAATAATCAGTGTATGGAATCACACCTATGATTAACAATCAGACAAATGTTTACAACTGATAACCAACGCAAAAGTGGGATTAACTTAATCCTGAGTAGCAACTTTCAGTAGACAGTCAACAGTGTGCAGTATGGTTCAATTCAGTACATAATGTCAGTAGACAATGACAGTTAACAGTGTGTAGTACTACCAGCAGTCACAGAATACAGCTAAGGACAGCAGCATGTTCAAAAGCAGACAGGTCGAAAGTCCTTAGCAATGAAACAAGCTATAGATGCCATGATGACCTTAGACTTCGCCGAGTTGTGGCTAAATCTGGAAAAAGTGTTTAATCTCTGTGTCTCACCAGGTAAACGCTTATATGTCGGCCCACTTTTTGTCCTTCTTATAAAATCCAAATCTCTTCCAGACCTTTGTTTCTAAGAACTGACGGTGCATTGTAAATCTTGTTGGCATTGTCGGACATGATGTCTTTGATTCCTTGGCAACGCTACGCCAACGCTTCTGTGGCACATGTGGCAAGAGTCTCTCTGAACTTATGAGAGTTTGAAGATGCTGTAAGGAAGTAGCAGCCAAGCAGCTTCACTCAACCGATTTATAACTTTAAAATTGGGCCATCAGCGGTTCACAGTACATTTAGATTAATCCAGAGGTCTGCGTATCGGTGTAGTCATATCTTCAACTGTAAACCGATTTCTGATTCATATCAGTTAATTCTTAACAACCCTAGGGACACTGTAACCCAAGATGTAAACACATAAAATGGAAGGGTGGGGCTAAGTGGTAGGGCCAAGGGGGGGAATTGGGACTGGTCACTATGGCGGATAGTGTATTACTGTGTGACTGTCCAAATATCTTGTAACTTTTTAGCAATGGCTATTTAAAGTTCCCATGAAGTCAAAATAGCTACTTAAGGTTTTTTTTTCACATATGTCTCTCTCCATATCTCACCTATATGTCAGTATGTCAGGCTATTTGTAGGCATTTTTTATGGTATTTTAGAGTTTGTAACTTCCTGGACAATCAGTGAAAATGTTGATGACTTATCCCGCACTCAGGGGCGTGTATTCATTATTTGTCCGATAAAGTAACTGCCAACAAACGTACTGATAGCCAGCAGCTTCTCAATGAACACCTCCAGCCTGGGACCCTACACGGCCTCCAAGAATGACAACTGATTTATGGAGATTCCTGCTAGACGGGTACCGGTAGCTCTGTTGCTAAATGTAGTTAGCTGCTGTTAGCTCGATAAGCGTTCCTTGCTGACTCAGTCCCGTGGTTTGGCAGGGGTCACACCTGGCAAAAAAAACAGAATTTAAACTCATAATAAAAATCTAAATATTTAACTGTCTTGCGCTCATTCCTGATCATATTCAACTAATAAACAAAAAATACAGCATTAGAATATATACATTATAAATACACATTTGTTTATGCCACCACAGAGAGAGCTCTCTTTCATGATCATGTGGTAAATGTTGGTGTATTAAGGGTGCCCACATGTTTATGTATGTGTGTGCATGCATCTGTCTATGCATGTGTTTTAATGAGTGTGTGTGTGTGTGTGCGCGCACAAGTGTGTTAATAGGCTTGCTGTTTGAGGTGTCATGGTGTTACTGGTATTAACAGGAATAATTGAGTTGCTCAGCAGACCGAGGACCAATCAGCGCTCTTTGTGTCACCCTGCAGAGAGAGAGAGAGAGACAAACACACTTACACACACACACACACACACAATACATTTACACATACACACACACACAATACATTCACACACATACATACACACACAATACATTCACACATACATACACACACACACAATAAATTGACAAACACACACACTCAGCTGATACATCAGGGTTAACTGGTCCATCTCCTCTCTCAGAAAAGGTCATTGTTAAACACTTCATCTCTTTCACACACACACACACACACACACACACACACACACACACATTAATATTTCTGCATGTCACATTGCTCTGCATGCCATCCTCTCAAGGCATTTTTGTAAATGCAGCACCATCTGTGTGTGTGTGTCTCTGTGTGTGTGTGTGTGTGTGTGTGTGTGTGTGTGTGTGTGTGTGTGTGTGTGTGTGTGTGTTGGGCGGGGGGGAATAGGGTGCCAGATGTGTGTGTTGTGAAAAAAAAAATACATTCCACAGGAAGCCTTAAAGAGGTGGATTCAAATGATCAGGAGAAAATAAGTGCAAGTAGGAAGAAGGGAAGGAAGGAATGAAGGAAGGACGAAAGAAAGGAGGCGAGAAGGCAGGGATAGAGAGAAAAAAGGAGGGAACCGGGGTTAGGGAGGAAGAAAGGAAGGAGGGATGAGCTCAGCTGTGTCCTCTTCTCAATTTCAATCTCAACCTAATTAATTGGGCTGAATTAATCTCACAGTGGGCACACACACACACACACACACACACACACACACACACACATACAAACACACATGTTTCTGATTTTGTAGTCCAAAGATAACACGTATGCACACACACTCACACACACACACCCTTTTCCATTTGAAACACAAAGACAACCCTGTGAATTTGCGCACACACACACACACACACTCCCCGCTGCGTGCCCAATGGCAGGCGGCACAGTCGGACATGAAATACTGTCCAATAGCATCATCCATCTGCTTTCCTTACACCTCCCTCTCCCGCCTTCTCTCTCTCTCTTCACCCCTCCATCTTCTCCATCATTACCCCTTCATGTCCTCCTCCCTCTTTTTTCATCACTATTCCTTCGTCTTTCTCCTCATCTCTCTCCTTCTCTCCCTCCTGGACATATAAACTTACAGTAAATCACATTTTCTCTTTATCAAACTGTGTCTATCAGTCCTTGTAATGTGACAAACACAGATAGAGGCGACCAGAATGGACTGAGACTGTTAGACTGTGTTCACCAAATCCTTATTATACATTTTTTTTTTTGGTAAGATAAAATTGCCAGTGAGAAGGAATACCAAACCTATTATGAACTGTATTTTCATACAACAGACTGCTCATTTCACCTTACCTGTTGCTTTGTTGTAGCTGACAGTGAATTTTTTTTATGGCACTACCAATAACATCAACGAAAACAGAAAATACTGTAGCTAGAGTGAATAAATTCAATCAAACAAAATAGGATCAATATCGATAGATAAGACTTTCATTTAAGAAACAGTGCTTAAAGGGATATTCCGGTGTAAATTTAATCCATGGTCTAACACACCTTGACACCGAGTAAGACTCCCCCTCGAGAGGTCAAGTTTGCTGACCGCTAGCTTACGGCTAGCACGGTGAGTTGAGCTGTGTTTTTGATACAAATCCGGCAAAGCTAGCAGATGTTTGATGCTTCGTACTGTGTGTCTGGGACTGTACATGTACTGTTGCTGAAGTTTGGTGCTGTTCTGACCATTATTTGTGGCTTTTTGATGGCGGTTTCTAAATGGAGGCGTAAGCGGCAGTGTATTGTTTTCGTGCGGTCTTTTCTGAGGTTGCTAAAACTAGCTAAGCTAGCGGTCAGCAAACTTGACCTCTTGAGGGGGAGTCTTACTAGGTGTCAAGATGTGTTAGACCATGGATTAAACTTACACCGGAATATCCCTTTAATTCTCAACGTAATGGGTCAAAAAGAAAATCAGATGTAACAGAAAACATAGCAATGTACAATAATTGACTTAAAAATTATTAATGAGGTAAATAGGTCGATAATACTATCAAAATGTATAATATAATTTGCATGCATTACAATAAAAGAAAGAAAATACAAGGTGCTCTCTCTTTAGACTCTCTCTCTCCCAAATTGAACTGATGGCTTATTTTAAAATGCAAAGGTGCACAGGTAGGTGTCAGGCACACCGTGGGTGTCTCCAGGCTCACCTGATAATTGGGTTTTTGTATGTGCAGTAGAACAAAAGGGTTGAGTGTACTGCAAAATACATCTACAGGTGAGGTGATTACAGTTATAATTATACTCTCAGCAGTCATATCGTCAGTGTTATCACTCTGAAACAGCTGAGCCAATCACAGGTAAGCAGTAGCTCAAAACAATAGTTCAACAAAACAGCAGCTAATGAAATCGAAGTGAAAAGTTAGTGTAAATTTTATGTGCATTTGAAATGTTTTCTTACTCTAATCACACACTTGCAAGAGGCCGCAAGTCCGCTAACTAGTTCAACAAATTAGCCCATATGTAGCATGCGTAGCTTCAGCAAGTGGCTCTCCATTCACTGTTTGTTACAGTTTGCATATTTTTATTCAGCGCATTAAAAAAGTCATCGATTATATCTCCAAGTATCCTTCAATGTTTTATGCTTGAAAAGATGTGGAAAATGAAGTGAATCTATAAAAGCAAATGCAACAAAGTGCAACAGAAACAATCTCAGTAAATAATCATGTACATGAAGAATGTGAATCAAGGAACACCCGACTGGATACACATCAGGGATTAGATCGGTATTTGATAAGATCTTGTCTCAGATTACTCAGTAATGCATTACTGTAATATTGTTACTCTACTCGTCATTGTAGTAACAGTTCAGAGAGACACGATCTACAGAAGTTTTAGGAGATGTTGCAGATGTAAAAGTATCAAAGCAATATAACAGAGTAATCAGTGAGGAGTAATATATAACACTTCCTGTGTTTCTTGCCCAACACTGGATAAGATTTAGTTATTCCATCTTTCTATACTGTCGATTGGCAGATAGTCAGTGAAGACTATGAGCCCTATGAACAGAATAATAATTTCTACATTTGGCTAACTTCTACTCAGCGGGTGAAATTAAGATATACCCTATTCCACCTGAACCTGCTGAAGGACCCCTGGGTGTCCCCAAACTGGCCAGTTTACCATTGACTGTAACATCTGCTGAAGCTTCTGCTTAACTGGAGAAACAACAAATAGCAGCAGACAGAAACATTAGATTTGCATGCAGCGATCAAGAGACTGCATCATTCCTCAGATAACAGATTAAACAAACAATGGCATATTTTTTCACGGTGCTTTCTATATGGGTTCTCACCAATTGAGATTTGACTGGTGCTCATTGTATTGTAACATCTTGATGTGTCCTCTTTTTCTGCAATACTTCTATGTTGTTCAGCTGAAGAGATAGCGCCACCAGCTGTTTATCTTGAAGACCCAACTCCTAATAATCACAAAACATAAGTGGATAGAAACGTAAATTAATCTGTCCTCTCAAGGAAATTGAATCGAACGCAACTGGATTTGGTTTTTGTCTTAGAAGACGTTTCACCTCTCATCCAAGAGGCTTCATCAGTTCATGCTCGCTTGACTAGGCTGGGACTAGTCCAATTAGCCGGTGTGGAGGTCCAGCTATTTAACCTCTTAGGAGGCGGTCACAAGGCCACTGATGTCTATGGGTCATATGTGCTCCGTTATTGCCAACGACAGTCATTAGAGTACGGTCGTTGGGGTTGGTTTCGACTTCGTTAGTGCTCTATTGTGTTGTAACGACAGTCGTTGGAGTCACATGAGGTCCTTTGTGCACAGCTGTTGTTCTTAGAGGCTAAGACTTAGCCTCTAAGAACGACGGCTAACACTAACGAAGTCGAAACCAACTTTCCACCATCCCAAACCAAAAACCAAATCCAGTTGCGTTCGATTCAATTTCCTTGAGATAACTATGACCTGGATGAATGAGAATATTCACAGGCTTGTAGATTAATCTGCATTTCCCTGTGTGCGGGTGTGTTACTTTGTGTTGTCTTTGCCTTATTCCATGTCCAATTTATGTATGGATGCCTAGCAAGTTGCCAGTAGCAGGACGTAGAAGTCCAACAGACTTTTCAACAGCAGACATTCTGACTCGTCACTGTAGGGAACGCACATAGCATTGAATATGATCTGTTCAAGAGTTCCTTAAATAGAAATGCATATAACTAATTCTCCATCATTGCAGCAATGAGTCAGTGTCACTTCCATATTGGAACATATTTTAGCCATACGTCTGAAATAATATTCAATATATTAAGGAAAGGGGCCTTTCTGTGCCGACATTAACATATCTCACTGAACTTTTTAATAGTTTTCATATCAAGATACTTAATCTTTTGTGCACAGTAATAGTTTTATGAGAAAATTCTATTTAAGATGAACCAACCTATTGAAATTATACGCTTATTCTATTTTCTTATTTCATTATAAAAGGGCTAATGTGATGTCATATTGGTTTTAATATAGAAAATGAATAAATTATTGCTTTTCAAACAGCCATAGTCCAGCCGCACAATCCTTTTGTAAGAGTTTCATATTTCCCATCTTTATTTACATAAATTTTCCATTAAATCTGCAAGTTTTCACCCACAACTGTTGTGTGAATACTAGGATCAAATCAAAGCTCAAATGAAGGAAGACATGATGGAAATGTGAGATTTCTGTCTGTCTCATGTATTAATGTGAAGAAGGTTACATTATGTTTTCATCTCTTCAGAATAACCCAAGTAAACGTCACATGCAGAAGCATTATTTATTCACCAAGTCGGTTTTCAATCCACTTTGTCACATTTGTTTTTATCCACTACATATTTATTTCTTACATTACTGATATTTTTAGAATGTGCATGAATACAGGTGTCTAGAAATGCTGTTAATGAGCCATGACAGTGAGACAGAACGCACGGGACCAGGACCTCAAAATGGAATTCAGCCTTAATCAGTCATTTTATTATTTGAACTTGAGTTTCTTCTTGTTGAGCTTCTTCTCCTGTAACATCACCTCATAATATGGATGAAAAAAACCCTGAAATGAGTTCTGGTACAGGTGTTCAGAGAGGTGAGCTGTGGATTGGGAGGCTGTTGACAAGCAGCAGCTTCATAACAGCGTCACCTCATACAAACCCTGCAAATACAATATTGTACTCAATCAAACAGAGAACAGGAGTTCACCGCCGTGCTGTTCCCTGACGCCACCTGGTGGCAGAAAAACATTCATCTACGATCGCGTTGTGACCTTTGACCTTTGTGTTTCTTTCTGAGGAACTGAAGGTGAAGAATGATGTTTGATTTAGAATATATCTGTGTGTATTTGATGCAGTAAGGCAGTGGTTTTTAAACTTTGTCTTTGCCCATGGCACGTCACAGCCCACGCCGAAATCTCCAGGCACACCTGTATTCACGCGTATTCAAAACAGCCTCTATAACACCTGTTATCCAATCCCTCTGGCCATGTTTATTTTTATCTACTAGTGCCAAATAGAATTTGACAAACGACTACAGCATATTACTGAAATATCTATCAACAAACTGATTCAAGAATTCATTTGAAAAGCATGCATTTAAATTGAACAGGTCACAAAAGTAAAAATGAGGTGAGGTGGAACTCGCTTCTACATGGGAAATAAACTCGTTCAAAGTACTGGTGTAGTAAATTGAAAAATCTGTCACTACATTTGGGAACCATTGCTGTAAAGTGAACACACACACACACACACACACACACACACACACACACACACACACACCAGAGCCAGTCAGTCAGTGGGTCCATATTGTCTTAATATGTATTTAGTCGCTCTCATTATTAGGGAGGGAAGTTCAGAGGCCAGAGGGCACACATCTACTCAACGCACACACACACACACACACACACACACACACAAAGAGGCTCTCCTTTGACCTCTGACCTGCCCACTCCTCATTTGTCTCACTTTCTCTGTCTGACCCTCTCTCCTCTTTCGCCATCCACACTTCTCTCTCCCTTTCTCTGTTGTTTTTCTGTCAGGCCACTCGTTCACATGGATAATCACCCTTTTGATCTGCATAAAGGAGCATTTCAACAGGGTGCATACAGGGTTATTCACGTCATTTCTCAGAGTCAGATCAGAGGATTCACATCTATCTCAAATGTGTGCATCAAAGGATTAGCCTGGTGATTATTATGTTTTTTTATAATTAATCTCCCAAAATAAACAATAACCGTATCCTCCTAACAAGTATTATTAAGTATAACTTATTAGTAATGACTAAGTAATATGTTAATTAACTTTTAAGTTGAATCATTTAAAAACGTAGGTGGTGCTGACCTTTTCTTGGCAGGTAGCAGTTTCCAGGCAACCAGCAAGGACAAGGAGGTCGTCGCTCTCAGCCAAGAAATACTGCTACAGTTAACCCGCCACCTAAAACTACTATGTTTTTGTACAGACTAAGTAGCTAACTACATAAAACATGTTAACAAGTGAGCTTCAGAAGTGCTAGAAGTAGTACCTTTGGTCAGAGCCAGACCACTTGTTCCACCTGTTTTCAGTCTTTGCGCTAAGCTAAGCTAACTGGCTGCTAGCACAGGCGTCATATTTACTGTACAGACATTACAGTGGAAGTCATCGTCTCATGTCACTCTCAGAGTGGAGCATATGAGTCCGTTCACCAAAATGTTTAACCCAGCCCGGTTGCTAGGGTAAAATGGAAACCACTGATACCTTCACATTGGTACATCTCAGAGGCAACGCACCCTATTGACATTTTTTTACGAAACATGTCATATTACGTTCACATTACATGTTTATAACCTGACTGTCGTGTCAGGATGGTGGTGGAGTGACTGGTGAAAAAGCTGTCAAGCCAGTGACCACAGTTCAAGACTATGTTAAAACATCTGTAAGTGTGAAACCACTGGATATTTTTAAGGAGACCTCGGGATAATTTTCAGCCGTCTGTGTGGCAACAAAAACTGAATATTTTGAGCCATAACATGATAACCTAACCTGAGCATAAGCACAGCGATTGTCATAAGATAAAACTTAAAATTGTACCTGAACATTTATGTAAAGTTGCAACTTAGAGAAATGTCAAGTTTGAACATATCTGTGGTTGCCAACATGTATTCTGGTGATTGGGTTGGTGTAACCTTTACACATTGAGCTTTAAAACATAAATATGACCAGAAGAAGGCTAAACCACCAACCCCGGCAAGAACAATGTACATCTCGTCATCGTATACAGCAGGCCTACAGCTGCTAGGTTTATCCGTCTCACAATCACACACACACACACACAAACACACTCATGTAGAGCCATAAGCCCTGAGGAGGGGTCAGCCGGTGGCCACGGCGACCTGTGGAAGGGTCAGTCTGAGGTTGCCATGTTGCCCCAGCAACGGAGGCAAGAGTCACTCAGCGGCCAGATGTCGGCCCAGGTCAGTGAGTGGTCAAATGCAGAGACTGGACGGTCAATACACAGTGTATGCAAACACACTTACACACACAATACACATTCCGGTATGTGGATGTAAATGTGTGACATATTAATACCGTATGTGTGCAAACACACCCCCTCAAACACACTTCCTCAGTGACACCCTGAGGCTGCTTCCGTTCAGTTTCATCAAAATTACTACGCATGGAAGCTGTGTTACACTTAAATTCTGAAGTGTGTAAATCCTAACAAATTATATAATTGTATATAATTACAATTTGAGATGACACCTGGAAGTTTCCATCCAGAATACAATTCATCAGGACATTATTTTCTGTTGTCATCATTTTGTTCTTCTCTCAGCTCGTCCCAGCTGATACCTGATGAAACCAGCTGGCTTTCTCAAAACAATATGGAAATTCTTTCACAGGAAAAACTGACACATCATTGCCACATTTAATTTTAAAACTCATTTCTTGTGTGTAAATTCATACAATTTCCTCAAAAGTTTTGTGGAGAGAACTGTAATGTGGTACTAGTTAGGAGAGATTGGGTACAGCAGTTTATTTATTTATTTATTTATTTATTTATTTATTTATTTATTTATTTACACAGTTCAGATTTAAAGGGACATTGTACATTTATAACATTTCTGGAATAGTTGTGTTGAGATTTCCAGGAAAATGTCCATGAAAAAACAGCTGTTTAAGCAAATATACATTTTTGATTCAGTTACCATTGTGAACTGTAATTTCTTATATATCTATTTAATTAAATCTGCTTGTCTGAAGACAAATTTCACATTTTCACATGCTCATCTCACCTGCTGTCATCAATATGAATTAGATAATTTTTAATAATAATAATAATTTGCCATATTTTCAACCTTTAAAAAACATAACAATAGAAATTCTGCTGTAGCTGCAGCATCTATCGTAATCGTACAGTATTTGTCAAAGTGAGAGGTTTGGGTTGGAAAATTCAGAATTAATTTCTCTCCAAATGACAGTGTCTGTTTAGTCTGAGAAATTCCTTAAAACCTTTTGGATAATTATGCCAAAAAGATTGAAAAGAAAATTATAATATACAATGTTACTAATATTACAAATGCAAAAGTGTATGAATCATTTAAATGTTTTCAAATTGAATTTAGTCAGTTGGCTGTTCACTTATACTTTCTGTATGTTTTTATTTCCTTATAACATTCTGCTGTGGAAAAGAATACTTAATATTTATTTTTGTTGGCCTCAAAGTGATCATCAACTTTTAATGTCAGTGCATTTTTTTTAAATAATTCTTAACCTTGACACACACACACACACACACACACACACACACACACTTTCTTTACCAAACACAATATAGTCCTGTCAGTGCAGAAATTTACAAAAACAAATTCCAAAATATTCTTCACCAAAAACACCCTTTCATGTTAATATATGGGTTAGAAAAAATATATCTGTTTTGCAATATAAAGAAGTAAATTTCATATTTTCGTCTAGTCTAGTTAATATTTTCAGATAACAACTGTAGGTCAATATAGCACCTACACAGTAATGAAGTTAAATGGTCGAATTTGACAGGTTGTTTTGACTCAGTGTGTAATTTTTATATTATTGTCGGATAACCTGATGAAAACAACCCCAATGTTCTGGTGGTGTTCTACCCGCGACCACAGGCTGAAGAGACCAATATTGCTGTGATGTGTCTGTGTTAATAACCACAATCCAGTAAAATGCTCCTAACTTCAACCTTTGCGCATTTAAGATGACCAATAAAGAAATCCAGAATACCTTCCACCAAAAAGCAGCTTGTGTAAATCTCTCCGACAGATGCACCGTCAGACACCACCCTGATCGAGGCAATTCTGCAATCAGCTAATAAAGTGTTGACCATGTGGTTATCTATCTATCTATCTATCTATTTATTTATTTATCTATTTATCTATTTATTTACGAGGTAAGCTCCGTCCATAAAAAAAACAAAAATCATGATTTCAGTTCCCTGGCTTTGTACATTAAACAGAACTCGCATTGCCCACACTTATTTGTCTCCCATTTCTATGTTAGTTAATTACACTCACACCCTCATTAAAAGCGATGCCTTCTTTGCACGCACTTGCTCAATAAAGCTTCTGCTTCCTCCTCACGCTGCATCAGTCCTGAACACACAGATACTTCAGGGTACAATAACTCCTGTGTGTTTATGATCATATTGCTGTGTATGTTTTCATGTGTAAAGTCAATGAATGCATTTATTCATGTATGCACAGTGTTTTTACTTTAGGAGACGTTGGTCTGCAGTTAGTGTCACTTTGCAGAATCGGATTTTACACTCAACACTCTGAAAATGTTGCCGTCGCCGTTAAACAACATTCGCCTTTTCAAGAAATCACAAAAAACAATTTTGTTTAGGTTTGATCGATAGATGAATGAAACCGGATTTGCGCACATTGCACGTCACTTTGTTTAAAAGACTGATGAACCATCATGGCAGCAGTGACGGAGTCGGTCCAGCAGGAGCACTGCCCTGACAAAGAGCGCATCCTCCACGGGACAGTGACCTGGCCTTCAACTCTACACCTCTGCTTAGGCACGGAGACCCGGCCTTCAACCCTGACCTTTGACCTCAGCTGGGTTCAGCTCGGGGTCGGCTCTCACAGGCACACCCACAGGTTCACCGAGGGGTCAATGAGCAGGTACTGCTGCGTGTCTCCACAGTGATTCAGCGGCCGCTCTGACTTTATAAAACACAGTAAACCCGACACGTGGATGAGAAAACTTCCAGTCAACATTATCGGGACATCAGCTAGCTTTTATTGGTTTGTGATTTACTTTATAGATTAGATTAGATTAGATTAGATTAGATTAGATTAGATTAGATTAGATTAGATTAGATTAGACACAAGAAGCATGTATTACTACACACAGGGAATTTGTCTCGGTTTGTTCACATCTATAAAGCTTAATGCTGGTAGGGACCAAACCAGAGCTAAAAGGAAAAAGAGTATTGGCCGTACATTCATCAGGTGGTCACAAACACAGCTCCAAACCAATGCTAGGAGCAGTGTGTATACAGAAGGCATGTTATGTCAGCATCAACACACAAATCTATCCATTTCCATGGGAGCCATCTTAGAGTTGTGCGAAACAAAAGCTCCGGCAGCCATCTTAGTTGGAGCACAGGCTCCGGGCAGATCTTCTCCACTGATCTCAGTCCTGCTGTTTATTAATGAACTCACATTAAAAAAATGCTTCTTACAAAGAAATCCATTTCATCCTATGCAAACACAGTCATCACTTCCTGCCCTGCGGGGTCACAGCGGGGTCAGTCTGGGGTCGATCGCAGGTCGCCGCAGCGTGATGTCAAGGGTCATCTCATCGTCTGTTGTACCGAACTGGTTAAATGGTCTTTTATATTCATTTATAGTCATTGTTAGTTAATGCTCATATGACATAATGCTTGTATTTGATAAAAGGCTTGTTTAAAGAAATTAGTCACATTCACATGAAAAATGTAATCCCTGTAACAAAAACTGCTCTCGGGCATAACAAATTCTTGTAGTCCAAAAAAATAATTCTGTGCTCATAACTGTTTAGATCAGTAAAAATGTCAGTAAACTAAAGCTGATTTCTTGATTTTGACAGCTGGAAACATTTAAATATCAAAAGAATAAATAAATAATTAAATTATCTCTTGGATGCTTTAATGTTGAACAGGAACACTGTGGACACACTTCCTGTCTCAGGGGGTCATGGTAGGTTCAGTGGGTCAGACAGAGTTCACCTTCATGGTATCCTCCACTGCCCAAAATCACTATGTAGTATTTCTGTACATGTATTTTAGATCTGTGGTTTGTATATTAATCCCTTCAGACTTATAGGGCATTTGGAAGATAGGTAAAGGGACATTTTCTCTGTTGCCTCTGTTACATTGGGATGTGGTTAAAAATGACTTTTTATAAAGGACTAACTCTAGAAATGTCCCAAAATATATTTGTATCAATAAATTAAGGGAAGCAATTTTGATGAATATATGTGGGGCGTCATTTATAAAATAGACTTTTGATCAATTTAGTATGACTCAAGCTGAAAATCACGCATAAGTTGTTATTTAGAAAAGCTTACCTTGATATGTAAATGATTCTCTTTAAGTAAAGACTTGAGTGAGTGATTTTCTGGTTGCGAAGGGCTGTTGCATTCTGGGACTTTGCAGGAGCTTTATAAACAATTAATAAAAAATTAGCATTAAAAGGTGGGAAGAATTCAAAAACCATAAGCCACAGCTCTGTCTTTCTGCCCCCGCTTCATCAATGCAGTAGCGACAAACTCCTCGGCTTTGCTCATCAACCACCAAATAATCCGTGTTGTCTGGCTCCAGTCTCCTTGACCATCAGCATGATCTTGTCTTCCAAAAAGTTCGATCTTTTAGTCTATGGCTGCTTATGACTAAACCCTCATTTGTGTTGCTATTATATATGGGGAATTAACAAGGCAGCGACCATCAGTTTTAGTTAACTTGACAGTTAGAGATCAGTGGTGTGCAAGTTACAAATGGGATTCTTAGAACATGCTTCAGCAAGGTTTTTAATGCTCAGCATCTTTTATGAATCAAACTTAAGAGCATCGCTGGAAATTATATTAAAACTAAGTTCAGGTAGAACTCTAAGTATATTTATATGAATGAGCCCCCTGGAATGCTGTAAATGTATGCTTCATTTATCTGCAAAACATTCACTGTTCATGTTTTTCACACACTTTTCCTACAATATCAGTTCATGGAAAATTAAGCAAAATGATCTCTTCTGCGGCTGTGTGAAGGCGACTCAAAGCACATAGCTCTTGAAGGCAGGTCTTGGTAAGATATTAAAAACTAAACTTGAAATCTTACAGCAGCTTTAACCTGACTACAGTTGTGTGAGCTTAGTCAGCAATTGTTTTAATTTAGTTAGTCCAAACATCAAAAGTCTTTGTGACTTTGACTCATCTCAGCAATCTTGTTTTAGGCGAGAAATCATGAAAAGTTTGACCTGGGTTTATTTGTCAAAACTCTTGTCATTACAGTCTTCTTTCAGTCAGTCGTAGCAGCAGTAGTAGACAAAAACTGTGTCAATATTGTAAACCAGTTGATTTTAAGCTTAAAGAACAAGTATTGAAAATTGGCCATAAAATGACAGGTTGCATTAAAAGTGCAGCTTTGCAGCGAGAGAGTCTTGTCAGATGTCAATGATTTAGGAAATACATCCAGACATTTCTTTTAAACCAACATTATTCAACAAATAAAGCTCTTGAATGAATGAAGTGCTGCCTTAACAATACGTGTATGGAACAATATGGCATTGTGAGATGCTAATAAAACATAACGTTACACCACTGCCTTTTGCATAAAACATCCTCCAACAATACAAAGGTTCAGAACAACGAACCATGACTCCATCATGGTCATGTTTCTCCTCAAAAATATATGCTGACTACCTGACTTTCATTGTGTCCAGTTTGGTGGGTCAACAAGGGTTCAGTGTGGGTTCAAATCCAGGTCAGAGAGCAGAGAGAGAACCAAAGTTAATTTTGTCTCACGTCTGATCGACACCTCAACCACAACTCAACTGAATAGGTTTTACACAATCGTTGTTTTCTTTCAGGCAGTCTGCTTCGCCAAAGACTCAACAAATTATAGCTGGCCGACGACTCGCTTGCTTTTGCAGATTGTTTTGCTCCTACATGTAACAGGGTTTTCTCAGTATTGGTTTGTACTAATAACGGACATTCAAAAGCATAGATAAAACTATTCTCTTGAGACAGTGTTCAAAGCTTTCAGTACATCCACCAGATTTTATTTTTTGCTTCTTCCACTCAAACTCCCTAAGTGGTACAAATTCCTTATCTAAGTATATCGACATTTTCTATAGAATTTTGAACTACCAGTGCACACCAAAGTTGTTGTTCCCCTACATTATAAGTCTATACCTCATAATTGTGAAATCTGTATCTGTATAAAACTTGAGCACATTTGTATATATCCTTTGAACTGCTCACTGCACATTTATTGAACATAGAAAGACAGCCATTAGTGTTAAGATAAAACTCCTCAGGCCTCCCCTGACCCAGCAACAACATCAGTTCTAATGGCTAGATTGATTTTTTTCATTTTTCTTATTTATTTTTTTTATTTTACATGTTTATAGTTTTTTGTGTGCATCTTTCAGCTCATTTTTTTTGTTTGTTTTAATGGTTTTTTTTAGCCCACTGTTGCTGTTACTCACATTATCACAAATGTTTCCAACAATGTTCAAACCCAGAAAAGTTTACTCAAACGGTGCGATTCATTTAGTCACTTGTCACTAGAACTTCTAGGATAGAGTCATGGACTGAGACTAAACTAAAAGTGAATAAAGCTTAAAAACATTACCTTGTCTGTGAACATTTGCACCTGAGTAACTTCAGATGGTAGTGGTGGTTGTTTAATTGTCCGTTCACCACTTAGCATATTCGCAGGAGTTTGTGTTTATTCCTGTTACTTATTTACTCATGTGAGTGTTTCTTCAACCCCAAACAGCCAGGTCACTTTACATTAGCAGTAGGCTAGTTAGCAACGGCTCATACTGAGGGTGTGTGTGTGAAGATAAATCCACTTTTTTGATCCCAAAAGTTAAGAAGCAATCCCTGAGCTCTCCACCTGTCAGTAAACGGCTCTGACTCTGGGCGTTTATTCCTCAAGAAGATCTGAGTCCTGGTCTGGTTTTTTGATAGGGAGAACCTGACCAGCAGAAAGGACATATTTTGCATTTAATACATACATTTTTTATATATTTAACTCAAAGTTAGCATTTAACTTGTACCAAGGTGCTAAACTAACCAAAACCACCAACTGATCTGGAAGGGAAGTGACCGGTCTATCTACATTTTATTCACTTAAAAACGTATCTCTGAACTGAATAAAGGTTGCAGTAACATTGTACAGCACAACAGTATAATCTGAACAATTTAATCATATACAAATGTAATTTCTAGGAAATCACCATTAGCATTGTCAAGGAAAGTAATTTGAAAAATGATGTCATCACACTATAAAGTTCATGAGCCAGGAACTCATGGGAGGAGGGAGCGGGGGGAAACTGCTGCGCATATTTAATCAGATGCATAACCAGGAAGTAAACCTGGAAGCTAGAAAACATTTGGCGAATCAAAGTCAAAGCCAAATCACTTTCCTCCAATTATCGTTGGACGGCATTTTGCCGTGATACCTTTGTGGGACTGTGACAATATCTATCCAACCTATCATGTGGCTATTTTGCTCATAAAGTTCATGGATCTAACAAGAGAAATCAGTATGAATACATTCTACTATCCGTCATTGTCATTGTATTGTTCTGTTTGAGCAGCAGAGGGTCTAATCACACTGCTCAAGACGACAGACATCGGACCAACCCTAGTCCGCCTCTGATTGGTTGGTTTCGTTGGTCGCATTTTCTATGCCTCACTCACAAAAGCTGTGGTAAAGTCTGTTTTCACTCTTTCTCCGGAGCTGCTTTTTGCTACAAAACTGGCCCCATTCACACCCCCTTTTCAAGGCGGGAATCATCCAGCGATATTCCACCTCACCGTCTGTGTGAAAGTTACAGAGGTGGAAATGGGGGACAGTTTCAAGACGGCATCCGTGTGAATGGAAAAGCTGGCAGTGTGGGACAGGAGTGGGTCGGTCTGATGGTGCTCAGTAAAAAAACACGAAACAGCTCCTTCACTCGTCAAATAAAAGAGAAATGTCCCACACTTTAACCCACAAAGCAACATTACAGGACCAAACAACAGTAATGTGGTAGCAGGTAGTATCTTCAGCATCTTATACGTGGAAAAGCCTCTGTCATCCTGCCTGTCCTACACATTCTTCATCACATTTCTGGCTGAAAAACAGCGTCAGAAACAGAGCCAGGCAGCTGCTACAGTTGAACGGAGGTGATTATGTGACATGATTTAGAGCAAAAAACTTTAACTCACCATGTGTTTGTCTCCTTCCACTGTTGTGTCGTTGTATTTACTGTCTCTGGCAACTTGTATTGAAAAATTCACCAAATTTAATGAGCAAAAGTCATTGTGAACTTCCTCTAAAAAACAGCCTCCCTCTCCGGGAGTGAGAGCCAGACAGGGTCCGCTATTTACTGACAGTGATTATGTGATGTCATTCAGAGCAAAATAACGTTGTCACTTTCTACAGTATATGGTGGGTCAGGATCTCAATCACGACACATTTTAACAGCATCCATATGATTATAAACAGTTGGTGGTAAAACACATATCTCAACGTGATGATGTGACCTCTTTTGGTGAAATGACACAATGGAGCAGTTAGTCCACACTTTGTGCCGGCGCTGCTTGGTTTGGTGTAAAGGCGAGCCTTCGTTGTGGCGACATTGCGGCGTCTCTGTGTGAAAAGGGCCGGTGTCTCGAGGCTCGTTCGGTGGAGCTTCACCTAACGGGAGGGGGCTAGGCACTGTGGTGAGGACCTCATGTCGCCTTTGCATGCAAGTAGACACTGGGGCACTTTTAGTGTGTTTGTTGTTTGTGTTTTGCACCCCCAGCTTAAGTAAGAGGGACCCACACATGGTAGTATGCCTCCCTCTGAGGCCCCAGCCCACTGATTTTAGTTTTCTGTTATTGTTAAATTTTGGTATTGTTATAGCCAGCCTTTTAGCATTATTCTGTTAATAGAATTATTTCTTATACTCACCTTGTGTTTAACCTTTTCCTTCTTTCTTTCTCAGCAGCAGCAGTTTTAGTTTTTAAGCCTATTCATTCATTATTTCAATAAAAATATTTGTTTCTTGTACTCAACTGTCTCTGCCTCCTCACTCCCGACCCTGTGTCCTTATAGCATTATTTCAATCTCATATCCTGGGGTGCAAGTCCCCAGGTGGCGTTGTCGGTTTTAAAAACTCTAGACTACTCTGCTCCTTGCCACATAAAGTAAAAAGTAAAAACAAATTGTATACGGTCAATAAATGCTGTAAACATCACATTTGTTATCAAAGGACATTGTTTAACTTATCTTTTACCTTTTCTTTTATTCAAAATCACAGAGGACTATATATCGTGATGATATCGTACCGTGAGTTTTTGGTATCATTACATCCCTGCTGTCTAGTTCTTCCATGTAAATCTATGAGCCTCACAGAGCTGCTAGCTTCTATTGATATGTCCTGCTTTGTACTTCCCCAGTAACTGATTACAATAGTTATCACCTGGGAGACTGACAATATTTATTTGCATGCTGGGTTGATGGTTAGAAATACAAACACTGTGTGAGCAGTGTGTACTGTGTCACTGCTTTGAACAGACTTTGAACAGCTGATCTCTATCTTCCAGGAGCCGAGTGTGCAGGCTGAAGCTCAAGCCACGGTAAATGTGCTGGTTTGTGTGCTTTATGATACTCCGCCACACTGATGGACATATTAACATTTTGCACTATACGAGGACCGCCTCACATTGTTATCAAGAGACGGAGAGAGAGCAAGAGCGGCACGCACACACCCACAGGGCTTATCTTTATGTTTATTCCATAAATTCCTTATGTTTATTTGGATGTTTGGGGAATGAAGAGGTGCAGAAAAGGTTTCAGGGCTGAGATCACCGAGCGGCATACATCAGGCACGAGATAGAGATGGAAGAGGTTCAGCAGCGGGGCAACGACTCTCTTCCTATTCTCCATCACGCACTCACAGGCGCACACACAGGCACACACACATACACCCTGGGGGCACGCAACACAGCATGCCGCCATGCATTAAGGTGTGAGCGTGGATGCGAGCGTGTGTTTGTGTGCAGATGTACCAAATGAGCACCTTCTGGTCGCCTGGCTCGGAGAGAACACGGAGGCAGAGATTCACACAAGAGAAAAAGATGATAGCTCAGTATGGGCACCGAGCTGCTTTACATCAATGCAGGTTTCATACTCAGCGCGGACAAAAGATGAATGTATTGTATATGCTGGAATGTGATGGACTACATTTAAAAAAATATATTTCAATATAGAATAAAAACATTGGATCACATTCAACCATAAGTGCAAATATTGTCGAATGAAATGAAACGCCATATTTGGCTCATAGAGCTCAGGTTTGATTAAAAAGTGATTAGAAAAAGAAGGATGAGAAACACTGGACGAGTGGAAACAATGTTAAATCCAAAATCTTGATTTCAAGACAGTTTCTGTGAATTTAACTGAGAATACTGAGAAAATCTCCGACTCACGCAGACACACATTTGCATGCCATAAAAGTTCAGGCATGCGCAGTGTGAACTCGCACACATGGACACACACAAACACGCAGTTACCCTCTCCCCAAGGCTCAACACATGATGTCACATGTGTTGTCATGGTAACTTGCGAAAGACTGACATGCCCCCTAGGTCTCTCTCGCTCGCTCTTTCCCCAACATTCTCCATTCTGTGTTGTGTGTGTGTGTGTGTGTGTGTGTGTGTGTGTGTGTGTGTGTGTGTTCATTCTCGATCTCTCTCTCTCTTTCTCTTCTACAAATTCTCTTCTACCTGTCTGTCCTCCTCCTCTCTCTCTCTCTCTCTCTCTCTCTCTCTCTCTCTCTCTATCCATTGTCAGGTCATTGTGAGGTCGGGAGGAAAAATGAGGCGCCTCTCTGCCACTGATGAAAATCTCTCTCCGTCTCTATCTCTCTCATCCGTCCGTCTCTCTCCCTCTCTCTCCGAGTATCTCCCATGTTTCCTCTCTTCTCCCTTCTCCTGATCTCTCCTTCCTAAAATTCTCATGCTTGCAGCTCTCCTTGTCTATGTGAAAGTTGCTTCAAATTTAGATGTATTGCGTGTTTTCCCGTGTGAATAGCTGAGACTGACTGATGGAAATAGTCATATTCAGTCATATTCAGTATCTAAAATGGGTTTAACATGTGAGTCGATGAAATTCTGAGCAAAATGCTTCATCCTCACATCACTTACATAAAATGTTACATACGTTACAAGACTGAATGTAGTTATTTTAACACAAAGTATATTTTCTTATACCTAACCAAGCAGTTTTGTGCCTAAACCTAACCAAACCGCAACAATGTTAATAACTATCCAAAAGTCATGATATGTGAACTGTTTGTCAGTCTAACTAACACTAGAGGGTTAGGTAGAGCATCATAGTTTGATGCTTAAGGCCACTGAGAACACATTGGGCTGCTGTCTGGTGGAAAAAAGGCAAGGTGCGATTGAGAAGAACTCATTCTGGTCATATTGTCCGACCACATCAGAGGGCAGATATGTTTCGAGCTGTTCTGATGCTCAAAAAGCTGGCTGTCATAGAGACGGGCGAGACACAATATTTACTTAGATTACCGTTCATTATCATCCTACTGCTAGATAATTAAGAGCCAGAAAAGGCATCACTAATGCAGTCAATGTGGAGATGTATGAACCATATAAAGCCCACGGATACTCATAGAGCCTGCACAGGTTTTACGCATGTAGTTAAAGCAACATTATATAGAAATTGGCATTTTGTGAACTAAACTCAGACTGACGTCAGAACAATGTGATGTGTTGAAAACTTGTATGTTGAAGTAAACATGTATGTAACGCTGTGATCCTCCCCTCTCACAGAAGTTACACAGAGCTGAAACAAGAGAAAGAGACACCATTCACCCTGTTACACCACACTGTGCCATCAGCATGACTCTGAAGCTCATATTATGAGGTGAAAAGGTTACATCATGTTGGTTTAGTGTTCTCTGAAAAGTTATATCCATCAGAGAGTCTGTTGTTGTGTACGGAAGCCCTAAACGTTCCCTCTGTTTTCCCTTGATAATGAGTTAATTTTCTCGAGATCTCGAGATAACAAAACTTTGTTTTGATGATGACTGAGAGATGCACATCAGGCCTATCAATTCATTTCAATGCTTTATTGGCATGGATGTAACAGAAACAGTGTTGCCAAAGCGTTAACTAATAAAGACATTACAGTAAAATTAGTGTGTGTGTCTATCATATCACAGTCATTATCTCGAAATCTCAAATTAATTATATCATTATCTCGGGAAAACAAAGTTTTGTTATCTCGAGATCTGGAGAAAAATATCCTGTTATCTCGGGAATACGGCAGTTGTTATTTTGAGATAACGAGATAGTTTTCTGGAGAAAACAAATGAAATGAACTTGTTAACAAGGGAAACCGGCAGTTGTTATTTCGAGATAACGAGATAGTTTTCTGGAGAAAACAAATGAAATGAACTTGTTAACACGGGAAAACGGCAGTTGTTATTTCGAGATATTGGGATGAAGTTAACTCGTTATCATGGGAAAACGGCAGTTGTTATTTCGAGATATTGGGATGAAGTTAACTCGTTATCACGGGAAACCGGCAGTTGTTATTTCGAGATATCTGGATAATTTTCTCAAGATCTCGAGAAAATTATCCCGTTATCTCGGGAATACGGCAGTTGTTATTTCGAGATAACGAGATAGTTTTCTGGAGAAAACAAATGAAATGAACTTGTTAACACGGGAGTTGTTATTTCGAGATATTGGGATGAAGTTAACTCGTTATCACGGGAAACCGGCGGTTGTTATTTCGAGATAATAGGATAATTATCTGGAGAAAACAAATGAAATTAACTTGTTATCACGGGAATACGGCAGTTGTTATTTCGAGATAACGAGATAGTTTTCTGGAGAAAACAAATGAAATTAACTTGTTAACATGGGAAAACGGCAGTTGTTATTTCGAGATATTGGGATGAAGTTAACTTGTTAACACAGGAAAACGGCAGTTGTTATTTCGAGATAACGGGATAATTTTCTCGAGATCTTGAGAAAACAAATGAAATTAACTCGTTATCATGGGAAAACGGCAGTTGTTATTTCGAGATATCTGGATAATTTTCTCGAGATCTCGAGAAAAAAATATCCTGTTATCTCGGGAAAACGGCAGTTGTTATTTCAAGATAGCGAGATAATTTTCTGGAGAAAACAAATGAAATTAACTTGTTAACACGGGAAAACGGCAGTTGTTATTTTGACATATTGGGATGAAGTTAACTCGTTATCATGGGAAAACGGCAGTTGTTATTTCGAGATATTGGGATGAAGTTAACTCGTTATCACGGGAAACCGGCAGTTGTTATTTCGAGATATCTGGATATTTTTCTCGAGAACTTGAGAAAACAATTGAAATTTTACTCGTTATCACAGGAAAAAGGCAGTTGTTATTTCGAGATAACGGGATAATTTTCTGGAGAAAACAAATGAAGTTAACTTGTTATCACAGGAAAACGGAGGGAAAAAATATATGAATGCATGTCAGTTTAGGGCTTCCGTAGTTGTGCTCACCTGTCTGAATGTCGGCTTCCTGGGTGCTTGGGATAGAGGGGATGGCTCTTCCTGTTTTGCTTGCATAGTGCAGATGCCATTACACTATGATATCAGTATTCATTTCAGAATGATAAATTAAAGCTAAAATGTCTATTGTCTGATTAAATCAGTGATTATATATATTTTTCCCCTGTGCTGAGTTAAAATAATAGAACCATAACCCACATTGATGTCTGTTTGTACTGCAGACACACTGCTGGACCCAGACAGAACCACATCCCTCCAGCCCAAGGCACCTTTAGTAGCCACAGCAGGGGAGGGTGAGTACGAGCAGCGTTCAGTGGGTTGCGATATGCAACCTCACCACTAAATACAACTGAATCCTACACACTGGACCTTTATTGCAATACATGCTGAGTAGTGTATGCTGGCAAATTTACAGTATTTCTGAATAATTCAGGAAACGATTGGCTGGATACTCGTTCAACTGACTCTGAAAGCGATAATTAAATTATTAATCTAATTAAAGGAAAAGTTTACTGGATATAACTTGCTTTGTTGCAGTTAATGGGAGCATGTGTAATGTATTACTTCTACCCCTGAAAACTGCTTTATAATTCTTATCGTTGGTTGGAAAGAAGAGGAGCGACCAAACAAATGCTTTCTTCAGTTCCCTTCTCTCCTCGAACCCCCCATAATTCTCTGCGTCCAGCTGCAGGGTCAAGGTTCAAGTCAAGAATTCCATAATTACTGTGTGTGTGTGTGTGTGTGTGTGTGTGTGTGTGTGTGTGTGTGTGTGTGTGTTGAACATAGAGACTCACTTCAAATTATACACACCATTACACATGTCAATATTCATTGTGCCAATCTCACACTCACGTGTGTGTGTGTGTGTGTGTGTGTGTGTGTGTGTGTGTGTGTGTGTGTGTGTGTGTGAGAGAGAGAGAGAGAGATGATGTTGCAGATGACATTTTGATGGTAAAACTGATCATTAATATTGATCGCACTGTAGAGGTCAAATATGTACAGCTGAGTGAGAATTATTATGATTGTGTGTGTGTGTGTGTGTGTGTGCGTCTGGATATTATTTATATTATTTTTATCATAGTAGTCTTTCAAACAACACACTTTCATGTCAGAACTTCATATGAACTTGTATTTAGTGCCTTTAGAAACAGCATTTCAGCATTTGTTCCAATTCCAAATGAATGTAGAAAATGTTCAAGCTCTGATACGTTCACCTGGAAACATTGTTCAGACTTCAGACAATGTACACAAGGAGCGCCACACATCTGCAGCCAGCGGCAGAAGGTGTGTGGGTTCGTTTAATGTCTTAAACACAAGGAACTTTTAACAGGTTATGAAACAGTCTCAGTTTAATCCTGAGGCCTCTTTATGACCAATACAAGAAAACGAGACCATCAGCCACAAGACTGGTTATTTCTGTATGGATTTTTATAGGTATTCTCACTATTGCCTGTCACTGGCTCAGATTCCAACTAGTTTGAATTATATAAATTATAAAATTAGAATTATTCTTTATAGTGGAGTGCTGAGAATGCACTGAGGAGTCTTACAGAAGCTGCCTTGTAGCGGTGGCACGACACTAAAACAAAGTACACTTTGTTTCAGCATCGTCATATTACAGTTTTACATAGACATAAATAGATAATGTACATCGCCTCATTGCTGTGCATCCTCCAAGCAGCTGTTTGAAAGACAAAAATGGAGTCAAAAATATGTTTTTCCACCTGCAGACTCAGCCGTGCCAGTTAGCTTTTCCATCTCCTGTTTTACTGCAAGTGCCAAACACTCATCTCCCCTCAAACAGGTCTGTGTTGCAAATGTCTGTGCAAGAAACCTGAGAGAAAGATGTTTTTAAAAGTCAGTATGGCCAGCTCTCAGTAAAACTTCAGCAGATGTTTGAAACTAGAATCGGTAGAATATCGAGATTTCAGTTAGGAGCTACAGTAGTACTGTTTCCATCGTGTTCGCTTTGAGCTGTTTCAGGAAGGCAAATCCCTGCCGCGCAGAGTCAAACCGAGGAGCGCCAGACCGGCAATGTATGAGAAAAAAACACCATTACTTCCAAAACACATGCAAACACTAGCCAGATCAGGATCCATATAACATGAGGCGGTGCTGATACTGCTTTTGTCCACAGGGGTCACCAGACTCCAGAGAAAATATAGTTTCTTGTTGCTGCTTTAATTTAAACTTTACAGTGGTCAGCACACATGGGACTTTCACACAGATTCAGCTTTTGCATACCCTCCATGGTTTAATAACGTAATGTCAGGTCGGGTTTGTTTACTTTTCCCAGACATAGATTTTTTTTTTATATTTATATTTTTGCATATTGGTCAAACCTGGAATGTGCGAGGTCGTTCACCGGCGCTTCAACAGACACATCACACCCTTTAACTGCTGTAACTCCAGCTACGACTCCCGAGTTCTCACGCACAAACAATAAACATTTAAAGAGTTTTAAAGGATAAGTTCACCCAAAAATGATAATTCAGTCAGCACCATCCCACCTCCTTTTGCTTCACAGTAAAACATCGTTGCAGCATTCTCCTAAACAACTGAAGTAGCTGGGTTATAAAATACTAATAAATACTGAAAGGATGTTGTTTTACCCTCTCAGCACACAGCTTTAGCCTTTTATCAGGCACTCATTGAAATAAAAACATTTTCTAAAAGGTCCATAGCCTATATGAAAAGTATAAACACATATAAACTGAAAGGAACATTTTTTTAAACATGTTTTGTGAAACATGAATAACATATCTATACATATATAACAATATAACAAAAATAAAAGGTATATATATGTGTATCTATATAAAATGCAATACATAACATAAATAACAACCATAATATGTATCAAAGTCCACTCCAGTCCAGTCATTTATGCCGCATAGCAATGCAATTTTGGATGTCCGTGGAAGTTACCATTTATGGTTTCTTGCTGGATAAAGGGTTTAAAGAGTATAAATAACGTCTTTTAAAATCAGTTCTGAGTCTCAAATTTTCCTCTGAAAAAATATTAAATGGCACTTTATAAAAAGAGTAATAATGATATTAATTAATTGATTAATTAAAGGGTCTTAATAAAATTATTTTTCCTTTTCAGCTTACAGTCAATTTACATTTCGTATGTGTCGTAGAATGACAAATAAATGAACCTAGAACCTGGAACTGTCAAGGATTGTTTTGGGATTGTTGTTCTCCTACTTTGACAGCCCTCTGGTGTGGATTTTTCCATAATACTCATGGAGTACCTGACTGTTGGGGGTAAACACAGAGGACGTGCTGGAGCGCTCCACCACTGCGCCCTCTGCTGTCACAAAGTGACACTACACCAACCTGCCGTCACGTCGTGGAACATTGTCGAAAAAGGCAACACGTACACATTCAGAATCAAGTTTTATAGTTTTAGTTTTAATATAACTTATTTTTGGATTATTTAAACTTGTGTAATACCTTTTCACTCATTTGTATTGTATTTATTTGTATGTGTTTATGTATACAGTAGGTGTCAATGTGTATTTCTGAGGTATCTTACATCAAAAAGCATTAAAGTACATTATAGTATGTCTATGTGTGCGTGTGTGTGTGTCAAGGTTAGGAATTATTAAAAAAAAAATGAACTGACATTCTGAAGTTGATGATCACTTTGAGGCCAACAAAAATAAATATTAAGTTTTTTTCCACAGCAGAATTTATAAGGAAATAAAATGTTTGTGTGTGAAATGTCTTAATTTTTCTTTCCATAACAAAAAATGTTTCGTACCATTATATAATATTTCTGTTATACTACAAATAATGCATTTCAAATCAATTAACAAACATCTCACAGTGTTGTCATCTGTTTAAATATTTTTTTATATATTTAAATGTTTTAATTTTGTAAAATAAAATGAAAACTAAAGGTCTGATTATATTATCTGGCATAGGAGCTTAAAAAACAACTTTCAGTTATTTGTTATTGCCTTGAAATACTAGATAGAAATAAGATATATATATTATTTTATAATTGGGAATTTTGAAAATTGTACAAAAACATTCAAATGTTAAGGTAAGGAACTTACAATGTAAAATGGAAAATGCTATTATTTTTATTGTTATCATTGTTGTTGTTAATTCAAACTGAAAATCATAGTGTGTTTTCTAAACTCAGCACAAATGCAATAAATTGTAATAGCAATATAGCAATGTTTTTTTTTTTTTTTATCTCGTTCTGAATGTATTCATATGATATTATTGAAGAAACAAAGGGTAATCTCTTCAAACTAAATAGTTACAAGACTTTTTATTGTCAATTGTTGCGCATACCCAGAAAAGTGATTACATTATCCAGCCAATGACAAAGCAGTGTTTAACAGGTTCAATCCACAAAACATCATGTCAACTGACGACTGTGTGCATTAACTGTCTTTTATGTCACATTACAGACATTTCTTCTCCTACTGAGAATCATGGTCGAAATAAATCCCCGGACTTTCCTCTGGAGTCATCATATTTTCAAAAGAATCATATTGTATGTCTTTAACCGAATAAAATAAAAGCATGTCTACGCTATTTAAAGAGGAGTTATATTACAGCGTTAACACAATCCCCTGCTGATCCTGTGGTACTGTTAAATACCACCAGACTGTGATGTTCAACACTTCCAGCAGTTATTTAGTGTTCAGCGTCTTCTCTGCCTTTATTACCTCAGAGCAGAGCTTCCCACACACACTCACTGATGAAAGTCTTCACACACGTCAGTACACCTTTTAGACGTGTTCTTTTTGTGTGCTTACAGCGTTCAGACGAAAATACTCAGTCAAGGCAGGACGAGTCATTTACCGGTGCGAGAGTGGTAGCGCAGTACTATAGTAGTGGTAATAGTGGTAAGAGTACTGTAACTGCCAGTGGTGACAGTAGTGGTATCTTACAGTGTCCATTTTATATGTGAATTATGCTCGTTATGTTGCTGAGTAGAATCACCTCAGAGAAGAAGTTAAACTGGCTCCCAAGCGCCATCTGGTGGTTAATAGCAGCACTGCAGCCACAAGGTGCCATGTGAGCGTCAGTGAGCTGTCAGCATCACCAGGGGAAGATGAAGTGATTTAGGTGGCCCCTGACAAACATTCCTTAAAAGAAGTACTCAATAAAAAATGTAAATAAAAAAAAATAAATTCTGAGGTAAAACTATAAACTGATAATAGTAAAACTACTAATACTGCACAGTAAAACTCCTGTAGTCACATATTTACGTAAAGTGAAGAGTGAAGATGATATAGTACCAGTGGTGGACAGTAACGAAGTAAATTTACTTGAGTACTGTACTTAAGTACAGTTTTTGAGTATCTGTACTTTACTTGAGTATTATTTTTAGGGGATACTTTTACTTTCACTCCACTACATTTGAAGGACAGATATTGTACTTTTTTACTCCACTACAACTATTGATGCTCTCGTTACTCACTACTTTTGAATTTACGTCAGCTGATGATTTTTTTTTTTATATAATTTTTTTTTTTTTCAATATTCTGAGAAAATAAACTGTTTCTGCTGATTCGTGTATGGTTTGTCTGAGTCGTATTGCCGTACCTGTACTACGTCGTGCTATACAATCCATACAATGGAGGAAGAAACTGGAGAAACTCCCACCGAGCACCCGTGGCCTTATCTCAGACCCATGTTTGAGATTTTTGTCACAAAAACTGATTTGTTTCAGATTAAACGTTTGTTGTGCTTACAGCGAACAAATTGTATCACGGCTTACAAAAACTCGTCTCACAACCTGAAAAAGCACGTTGCAGTATGTAAAGTAGCTACTGACGTTAGCTAGCTTAATGTTTGTTAAATGGCAGATGAACATTTGAAACGTAACTGTATGAGCTTGTAGTATCATCATTTTTATACGGTTTAAAAATATGGCAGCTGTTGCAGTGCAGTCGAATGATTAAGTTGACTTTCTGTTCATGTTTTTTATACAATTCATATCAAATAATCGCATCAGTGTATTGTATAATGACAATAAAGCTACTTTTCTTTCCTGTATTTAAAATACTTTTACTCAAGTAATTTTTTAAGCAAATACTTTAGTACTTAACTTAAGTAATATTTTGACTAAGCTACTTTTACTTGTGTTGGAGTAATATTTGACAAGGAGTAGGCCTATCCATACTTTTACTCAAGTAGTGAAGTTGTGTACTCTGTCCACCTCTGTATATTACCAACACATTGTACTTAAATTTACTTAACTTCTATCCAAGTTGGAGATTTTAATTCTAACATAAAGCTGCAACTTTAATGGATAATCACGCATCATATTCAAATTGTTATATTTTGTGAGTAAAATCTTAATCTGCAGCATAAACAGTCACATTTATCTGTCAGGGAAATGGAATACAGTGCTTCATTCTTAAGTAGAAGTGCACAGTAAGTAAGCAGAGCAGAGTTGCTATTTCTTTGTACAAAGACTTAAAACATCATAATGCGATATTTTTCATATCTAAAGCTGTTTAGGGGCACTTTGAGCTGAGGGCCCCAGGCAGGTCCCTACTCTGCCTAATGCTGGTAAAGACTGTCTGAGTATCACCGAATAGCTGGAATGAAGTGAGGTAAAATAAGAGGTGAAGGAAGAAGTTAAACCCGCTTCAACCACTTCATGTAACTGTGGACAGTCTGTGTGGTGCTCGGAGGAAGTGAGCACCAGATCAAGGCAACAAACTTTATGAAATATCTAATGACTAATGTTTTAGACGCCATACGTGTTCATCCTGATTTAAAGTCTGTAATATTGTGATTCATATGATTTTGACATATTTCCCACCAAAAGCATGTTACAACTTGGTCTTGGCTTCCAGATGAAATTTGAAATTTCTAAGTGTTGAGGGAGTTTCCTGAGCCTGTTGTCAGTCACCAGCAGATGGCAGTGGCGCATAAACAGAGGCAGGAGATGCACTATCACATGCAAAATCTTTCATAAACATTACAAGGATGGAATAATCCAGTTGAATCCATGATGGATTCAGCTGGATTACAATCCAAGGTTGTGTGATTCTTCCCTACAGTCACATAAAACACACCGGTATCAATAATTCAAATTCATGCCAGAATCATTATATTTATGTTGTGATGTCAGACAATAATTCTTGCGAGTTTTATAACTTTCTAATGAAACATTTATTTTTAGGTCGACCTCTGTGTTTTCTGTGTTCTTATGTAGAAATCCATGAACAATAAAACAAACAATTGAATGACATAAACAGAGTTTGTATTGTAACAGTCAGACCTAAAAAAAAATAAATAAAAATTAAAAGATTAAATCCTGAACAAAGTGAACTTATTAACCGTTTTAAAGAGTATTTGTTAGAAGTTTTATACCTCAACCTATAGCCCACTGAGGCCAGATTTTATGAAGATGCAAGCCTTGACCTAAAACCTGCACCCGTTCTGTTTCGCCACTAGATGGCAGGATTGTATAAATTTTGACAACATCCTCAACAGTGAGGATTTTTATGCACTTTTTGTATTAGTTACTACATGCGATAAGTGCTTTAACACTCTTTAACGCAGCTGCAGGCACATTGAAGTGTCTATCGATACATTTGACAACAACAAGTTTACAGACACAGGTCTTCATGCCAATGAATAAAAATATACATTGGTAACATTTGTGATTCATGCTCATAAAGAATTTTTTATTTCATTTTAAAAAAAGAAAAATAAAGAAGTCAACTGTTAAAGCACCAAAGCTGCCTTTAGCTAAATATTTAAGCTAACATGCTTTTAATTAGTCACGTTCATTAGTGTCGCCTGATGAAGAGAAAGGCAGAGACCAAATTATGCACAAAAACAAAGTACTGATGTCATGCTTCAGGTAAAAGTGAAGACGTGAAGTCAGATGAGTCATCTGATATGAGACATTTCCAGAAAGATCCCAGACTGAAGTGGTCGCATCTCTAATCTCACCGTCTTCATGTGATTGGACAGACCAGATGTGAATCCTGGATTTATCAAAGGTTTATAACACTGTAACATGTTGACACTTCATATTTACTTTTTGGCATCACAGAGATGTTCTATTATGCACATACACACAGTGTGCTCATTTATTTTCCAGATCACAATATAATGTAGAAGACATCATGCAGACAGAACATAACATAACAGAATCAGAATTCCTTTATTGTCCTGCAAATGGGGACATTTCTTTGTCACAGCAGCCAAAGGACAGTAACATTACAATAAACAATAACAATTATAGTAAAAAATAAACAATATCATAAAAAGGTTAAAAAAAATTAAAAATAGACTAGACTAGAGTACAATAATAATGTTATATTGTGATCATGCTTGAGAGATACAAGCTGGGAATATTGTCCTGGTATATATGAGGCATTTGATCTTATCAGGAGATGATAAATACAGATGTCTGTTCACCAGTTTACCTGAGGAAGACCACCTGTGGTTGAAATAATCAGTTCAGCAGGATCCACATCAGATAAAAGACAGTACTGTGCTTGGTATTTTTATCTTTTTTATTTGTGAGGTTACTCATTACTCAAGTCATTTTCAGTACTTTCATACTCTACTTTAAGCAGCTATATTGATATCTACCTTTACTTCTCCTTGAATCAGCCTAATTGTTTTTGCAAAGTAATCGTACAAATACTCAAGTACCATTTTTGGCTACTCTACCTACCTCTCCCTCCACTTTCTGTGCATATTAAACTGACAGCTCTCAGTAAAACAGTTATCTGTGTGGGACATTACAGCTCAATAAAAAAAATTATGTGTGAAGGACTTCTGCATCTTTAAAAGTCAAAACTGAATCTTGGACATATTTCAGATTATTCAAATACAACTAGCACCTTGCTTAAATCCATGTTTTTCATCACAGGCTTGGTTTTGTCAGCAGTGATATCAGGGTTTTCATGGTGAGCCAGTGATAACAACCTCTGTGTTCTCAATATTTGGCTGAAGAATAATTTGCACATTCAATCTTTCATATCTGTTGACATGAACCACATAACCAGACAGGATGGATCAAGAGGGTTACTGAGCTTCACAGAGATTTATCAGAGTATAGTCCATGTGACAATGAAATACAATTCCATGTCTGTCTCTGACGTGACTGGATTGAAGCATGTAAAAGGAAAATAGGATCGAACCTGGGGGACCTCATAACGTGTACAATAATGCAAATGAATAAGTGCCGAGAACCCTGAACGCAGGATAGAGAGGTTCGGTGAATGTGCAGTGGAAGGTGTGAAGGTGGATCGATGTGTCAGAGGACACTCTGTAGAAGGACAGAGCGCCAGCAGGCCAGTCCAGATACACTCCTACTCTGTGGGAACGGCGGTAGGCTTCTAGAGATGTGGCTGTGCCCTTTCCATTGTGCCAAACAGTGTTCTTGTTGCAATCGTAGCACCAGGACTTATCATTCCAGCCGAGCAAAGAGTCATCCTCCCGACCTTTCCTGCCAATTCCTCTGTACGTCAATCCCACAGAAACCATTCCTTTGAAAACCACCTCCCAGTAACAGCGTCCAGTCAGACCATTTTTACACAGAACCTGGTGCCTGTATTCAAATCTGTCTGGGTGATCGGGATATGGCTGCTCCACTCTTAACATTGTCGCCTGTCTGTCACCTTGAGACAGGATGAAGGTTTTCTGTGCTGTGTTTGGGTCTAGTGTGAGTTCACAGGCATCTGCAAGAAGGAAAAGTACGAAATTTAAGTGCAACTTTACTCACAGAAACTAGTTACTTAAGTTGCGGGAGTATTTTCACAAAGGAGGCAGAGCTGGGTGGCTAATGGGAGTCATTGCTTGTCTCCCTGCTAGAGTTCAAAAATATACTTAAAGCTGGGGTTGGTAAGATTGCATTAACTGACAACAGCAAGCCCAATTTTAAAAGTATCTGACCGGAAAAAAAATCCCATCTCTTCCCTTCAGGCCTATGGAGCCCCCGAAGTGACATGAGAAAAAAAAAAGTAACATGAGAAAAAAAAAAAAGTGACATGAGGAAAAAAAAAAAAGCATTGCCAGATCTTGGCTTTGAAACTCGAGATCTCGAGTTTCTTTTGCAAGCTCTCGCAAATCCGACAATGCACAGAGACCCACTAGAGCCTCTCGGAGAGCTTATAGCCACTGAATAAGCTGATCGGCGAGGCTAACAGCTGATCGACGGGGCTAACAGCAGATCAGCGGAGAAAGGTGAGTCCACGGAGCCAATTGTTCAGGTGTATACAGCCTTCAAGGTTAGCAGCACAGCCCCAGAGCTTGTAGGGACACCTTGGCTTTCTTTTTCCAACAGAAAAAAGCAGTTTTGCTACGGATTGAGAAGCGGCGATATTCACGCCAGTGTCCTCTCGCATCCGGGTTGCCATGGAAACTGACACACTTGTTCGCCTCATGCTGGTAAAATCACGAACTGTAACCTAATTTCAGTGGCTATAAGCTCTCTGAGAGGCTCTAGTGGTTCTCATATGCACTGTCGGATTTGGGAGAGCTTGCAAATGAAAGTCGAGATCTGGAGTTTCAAAGTCGAGTTCTCGAGTTTCAAAGTCAAGATCTGGAGTTTTAAAGTCGACATCTGGAGTTTCAAAGTCAAGATCTGGAGTTTTAAAGTCGACATCTGGAGTTTCAAAGTTCGAGATCTGGAGTTTCAAAGTCGAGATCTCAAGTTTTAGAGTCGAGATCTGGAGTTTCAAAGTTCGAGATCTCGAGTTTCAAAGTCAAGATCTCAAGTTTTAGAGTCGAGATCTGGAGTTTCAAAGTCGAGATCTCGAGTTTCAAAGTCAAGATCTGGAGTTTTAAAGTCGACATCTGGAGTTTCAAAGTTCGAGATCTGGAGTTTCAAAGTCAAGATCTCAAGTTTTAGAGTCGAGATCTGGAGTTTCAAAGTCGAGATCTCGAGTTTCAAAGTCAAGATCTGGAGTTTTAAAGTCGACATCTGGAGTTTCAAAGTTCGAGATCTGGAGTTTCAAAGTCGAGATCTCAAGTTTTAGAGTCGAGATCTGGAGTTTCAAAGTTCGACATCTGGAGTTTCAAAGTCGAGATCTGGAGTTTCAAAGTCGAGATCTCAAGTTTCAAAGCCAAGATCTGGCAATGCTTTTTTTTTTTCTCCTCATGTCTTTTTTTTTTCTCATGTCACTTTGGGGGCTCCGTAACTCCGTACAGGCCTCCTCCAGAGCCAGTCAGGCAAACAAATGAATGTGCACTGCCTGATCATACACACAATCAACTGCCCTGAAGCCTCAGTGGCGGGTAGGGAGATGTGTTACGTTCCTTCTTAGCTTTTTAAATCCAATAAATATATAAATAATCCTCTCTGTTAAATGCCACAATCATGTAAACACAAGCAAAGTAGCCATCATAAATGTATTGTCCAGAAGAGGCTACACAGTGCAACAGTGTGACTGAATTAGCTAGCTGCTGAACAACAGGCTCAAGGGCTATTAGTTGTTAAAGGTTGACGGTGCTGTTGGAGGAGCTGAGAACAGCACAGGTTATTCCTGATGTCCTTGGTATCACTGTCAAAAGTAATGTTACACAGCATGTAAAGGTAAAAGTAGAAAATTGTTCACTGCTTAGGACAGCTTGCATTAAACCATGGTGATACTGTAGCAAGAGGTTGTAGTCGAGGTGACTTGTCTTGTCTGCCAATTCCCCTGATTCATGTATACTAAGGTACATACATTTAAATGTAGGTGTTAAAGGTTCCTTCAGCAACTCTCACCCAAGCGAGCAAGGTTTCTTGAAAAGAGAGCTGAAGGGACCTAATTTCGGGAAATTAAAATTGTACAGGGGTCAATGAGGAGAGACAAGTAAATAGTTGATCCCGTTTGAATTGTGACTTGAATCACACATGATGTTTGTAAATTAGAAAGATATTTTTTTCAAGTCAACAAAGTCGCTGTAGGCCTATGTCATAATTAAAATATGATCTAGTTTTGTGGTGAACCACTCAGTGAATTACATCGTCTCACTCCACACACGTCCCCAACACCAGCATGGCCGTCACAGGTATTAAAAAAGATGAAAATAACAATAAATCTGGTCATTTTGACAACTGCAGTTATGTGAAAGGAGAGTTCTGTTCTGTGAGCTGCTGATATACAGGAGCAATGTTTAAGTTAGAGGTTTTGGTGAACCTTTTAACAAGACAACGTCACTAACGGTGACTGTGTAATCTTTATAATTATGAATTTTCAAATAATCAAATTAAAAAATTGAAAAAATATCATATCATATATCATATGATATAATATTAAATTGACAACCATCATATGTGTGATTCACAATGGCACAACTCAAACAGGGTCAAATAATTATTCGTCTCACTTAATTCACTACCATACATATTTTTTTCTGAAATAAGGTCCCATGAGAGAAACCAGAAGAGGCATGACTTTGTCTCTCTATATCCCCAGAGATCCTTGAAGCTCTCCTAATTCTAAAGGTGTACAGTGACTCTCAACCTAAATGCTAACGTCAGCGTCATGCTTTCTATGCTCACAATAGTAACGTTAACATGCCGACGCCTATCTAACATTAGCTGATTTGCACTAATACATTAAAAAGATGGCAAACATAGTAAAGATTATAGGCGACCTGCCAAAAATCAGTATGCCATCACTGTCAGTGCCACTAGAATGGCTGCAGAATCTTAATCTTGGTCATGTTTATGACTTCCTCTTCACAGACAGTTATTTTTGCTCACCTTTATCTGGAGAGGGTAGAGTGAGAGTCGTAGAATTTGCTTCTGCCTCTTAATGCACAACCCAACCTGCCTCAGTGCTACTTTGCACCTCATGTAAATCCTGTAAACTAAATCTTATTCAGTTTATCTACTCTATTCTATTCTGACTTGTTTTGAGTCTGTGTACTTAATGTGCTGACTCATTTGTGTCTGTGTTCAACTACTCCACCTGCCTTTAATTGCCCCCTGAGGACAAGAGAAAAGTCTACTTACATTTCCGAGGCCCAGGCATGATCCTGGACTCCCCACAATGGTCAACACTGAATCAGAAAAATAAGAATCATGATCATGATCAATTCTGCTTGTGTTTGACAGAAACCTTTCCTCTATGATACCCTCATGGACCAGATACACTCCTCTCATAATCCTACTGTATACTGACCCTTGCAGAACCCAAATTAGGCAAAGTGTATAGCTCAGACTTGTCAAATAAAAGAGTTCTTAACAATACAGCACAGCAAAAACTAAGATTCTACTGAATAGGCCAGGGTTTCTCAATTCCAGTCCTCGAGGACCACTGCCCTGCATGCTTTAGATGTTTCCCCTTCTCCACCACACCTGATTCAAATGATCAGCTCGTCATCAAGCTCTGCAGTGGCCTGATAACGAGCCACTCATTTGAATCAGGTATGATGGAGGAGGGACACATCTAAAACATGCAGGGCAGTGGTCCTCGAGGACTGGAATTGAGAAACCCTGAAATAGGCAGATGTAGGTTATTGTAAAATAAAATACAAAATCAGTTCCAAAAAGTTTAGCCTGTTCTTGTTTACTAGCATGAGTGGAGGAGGATGACAGCTGCCAATTTTTCCAACACCAAATCTGAATTGTGTAAGCTGATGATCCTGGTTGGCGATGTACAAGCAAAAGATCTAGCCGTCACTTGACCTGGGTCATTCCAGTTCTGGTGTAGTGTAACCACGTTATCATAGATCCCACTTTCTCACAAGACCCACCCAACTCCACTGCGTTCTCTCTGCTTGACACAAACTTTTAACGCTCACAGTAGCGCTGGTAATGTTGGTTTTTCTGCAGTTTATAAGCTGTATTTTTGGGGACAATCACACTGACCTCTTCGGCCTGATGCAGCAGACTGTGAGCTGTAGTTGGCCCGGTAAACACACTACCATGACTGGCTGTTGCAGCTGCAGTGTCTCTGGGCTCACTAGGTGGATAGCGGACAGGTCAGGCAGGCATCAGGGCAGCCTGACCATCCGGCCCACCCAGTGAGCCCAACGGCCAATCAACCCTCTATACCAGACAGAGTGCAATCTCTGTCTGAAAGGCCTATTAGCCCTCTCTGTAGGCTTTTTGCCCCAGCAAATAGGGCTGTTATGAACATAGTATCAACATTTTGCCCTCTGGCATGTGATGACACTACATACTGACTAGTTTATTTCAAGTATTGCCCAGTCTCTGAAGCCTACTGGCACATAAAGGCAAAGTAATGAATGTTAGCATGAAATGAGACCAGTAGAATTACAGCTTCTACTAGAAATGAGCTGTGCTTCATTAACAGCTGAAAGCCTTCAACATCATCACTAAGCAGCTCGTTATAAGAAAGCCCTGCATAAGAGGCAATTGGCTGATGAACTGTTTATTGTGGTGCAAATTCTTATTTAGAAGTGAGCAAATAAAATATTAATCGCAAAAGGTTGTCTTTGTGCAATTTTAATGAAGTGGTATATTTGAAAGTGAAGCGTAAACAGAGTCAACCAATTTCAGCTGAAAGGCCAGCTCGACACCAGGGCGTTCTGGGTGAGACTGACATCGAGCTACAGTGAAAGTCACAGTTTATGGAAAAGAAGAGGACAAGACAAAATGGGAGGTTTCAGAACGAAACACCAGATGTCCAAACAGCCTTGAAAGTACCCACATACAGCTGATAAGCAGCCGGGGTGCACAGAGTGCCATGTGCAGAAACACTTTCCAATAAATCTGCGAAGTCACTTACTCAAAAGTAACAGTTCACATTTAGGCCAGGTCATAATTCACAGTGCTAAAAGGTATAATAAAACGTGATGTCATAGGTCAATATGTGAAGTAAAACAGTGCAAGATAGTGCAAAGTATCAATATAATGTGAGGTTAAATGCAAATGATACTTTTTTTTAGTACATTTATACCTTAAAGTGTCCAGTCTGCACTGTGGATCCTCAAGTCTGCCTGAAAGCAGCTTCACTCCTGAGTCTCCTGGATGATTGTAGCTCAGGTCCAGCTCTCTCAGATGGGAGGGGTTGGAGCTCAGAGCTGAGGCCAGAGAGGCACAGCCTTCCTCTGTGACCTGACAGCCTGACAACCTGCTGAGGGTACATGCTAAGTCCTCCACAGACTTTACCACTTTCATGCTGAAACTAAGATTTGATTATCTCTATGTAAGGGTAAAGCTTCAGGAATACTGACCTCAGTGTTTCCAGTCTACAGTGTGGATTTTGTAGTCCATCAGACAGAAGCTGCACTCCTGAACTCTGAAGGTCGTTGTCACTCAGGTCCAGTTTTATTAGACTGGAGAACTTGAGCACAGAGGCCAGATATACACAGCCTCTGATTGAAAGGTTACAGAAATTGAGCCTGAAGAAGAGAGAGTGATGACAGTTAGGAATGTTTTTACATACCCAAACAGATATAATAAAAGCAAACAAAAAAAATGAAAAATGCAACATTGAATGAAGTCAACAGACCCAAGAGATTCCAGTCTACAATGTGGACTCTCCAGTCCAGAAGAGAGCAGCGCTAGTCCTGAATCCTGCAGGTTGTTCCTACTCAGGTCCAGCTCTCTCAGACTGCAATATTGTCCCACATTGTGACAGCAGGCTTCTGTTAGCTCAGAGTATTTTTGTCTAAGAAAGTGTGGAAATAAAAAACAGTCTATAGCCATGCATTATGGAAACATACAGCTAATCTATTGTGCAGCAATATAAGCTTAACTGTTCTGTCAATTGTTAATAATTATTGTACAACATTTAATGTTTTGAAACTGAAAATGGGAAGATTATGGCATTGGGGCTGAAAATTATACACAATCATTCTACAAAAAAAAGTACATCCTGTGGAATAACATTGATTAAGAACAATAACAGATCAATAGAATAATAATGATAGTAAACCATATCAAATAATATACTGTACATGGTATATAATTGTTTGTGTGGCTCCAGCTCTTTCAGGCGGGAAGGGTTGGATCTTAGGGCTGAGGCCAAAGAAGCGCAGCCTTCCTCCGTGACCTGACAGCCAGACAACCTGCATACGGCAGAGTATCATTAATTTGCATATCTTTTTCTAGTTCAAAAGGTAAGTTGATCACATTTTTTTAAAGCCTTTATTACTGGTCTCTTACAGTATATGTATGTGAATGTGTAAAATTGGTGGAGCTACACTTTATTGAGAGCAAATAATGAAAATACAGTCAAAGCAGTTGAGGGGAGCTGATGATACAGTATAGTAACCGAGCACACATCTTGTGAATAGGTTCAGGACTGACCTTAGAATTTCCAGACGACATTGTGGATTCTCCAGTCCAACTGAGAGCAACTTCACTCCTGAATCATGCAGGTTGTTGTTACTGAGGTCCAGTTCTCTCAGACTGGAGGACTGGGAGCTGAGGATTGAAGCCAAAGCTTCACAAGACAGGTATGAGAGCTCACATTGGTCCAGTCTGTTTCACAATCAGAAAGAGTAGGATAAGAAAGTTATCCTGTTTTAGAATCATGTATTGTATCATAGAAGATAGTGTTTCACATAGAAGATAGCGTAATTCAAGACAGGAGAGGGAGCTAAGCACTGTGAGGAGTGACAATCCTAGGAATCCTTTTCCTATCCCCTCATCCCTCCTAGGAAAACATTGGCTCAGACCCAGCTGGTTGATGTGGGCAGGTGGTGAGATATTTGTATTTTAAACCCATTTTACAGGGAGTTAATCGCTGTAACAGAAATTACATAGAATTCCAAGACCCGTCATCGCAGTCATAAACATTTTGGTGTGTTGTGACCGTTACATGGGCATTTTTGAAGATAACTATGAAAAAGTCCTTGCTGTTATAGTTGTGTGGTTGCAGTAGGTGTTTATAAAATGTATTCATTCACCAGATTCCTGAAAATAATGTTTACCGGTATGCATAAAGGGACACAATTATTTTATATGCAACTGTTTCAGTAACTTAAAATAAGTTCTTACAGTGCAGTTGTTGAGGCTTTAACCAATGGCAGCATCCTCAGAAGAACCTCATCTGACTTTGAGTATTTCTTTAGGTCAAACACATCTCGCTCTTGTTGAGATGACAGCAGCACAAAGACCAGGGCTGACCACTGAGCAGGAGAGAGATTGGCTGTGGAGAGGCTTCCTGCTCTCAGGTAATGTTGGATCTCCTCCACTAGGGAATGGTCCTTCATTTCGCTGAGACAGTGAAAGAGGTTGATGCATCTCTCTGGTGACGGATTCAACCTGATCTTCTCTTTGATGTGCTGCACTACTTTCTTGTTGGTCTCTGTGCTGCTCCTTGGTTCGTTCAGCAGACCTTGTAAGAGATCCTGATTTGACTTCAATGAAAGGCCCAGGAGGAAGCGGAGGAACAAGTCCAGGTGTCCATTTGGACTCTGCAAGGCCTTGTTCACAGCCTTCTTACAGACCTTTGTTGCAGATGCTTTCCTAAAAAACATCTTGAGATGTTGGAGAGGTGTTTGCGGCCCAGCCATGACATCTTTTTTGTCATTAAAGAGTGACAGGACGACAAAAACAGCTGCCAAAAACTCATGAATGCTCAGATGCACAAAGCAAAACATTTTGTCTTCAGTTAGTCCATCTTCTTCTTTAAAGATCTCTGTGAACACCCCAGAGTACACTGATGCTTCACAAAGATGAATGCCACTCTTCTTCAGGTCTTTCTCATAGAAAATCAGATTACCTCTCTCTAACTGGTGAAAAGCAAGCTTTGCAAGTGCCTGGATAATCTTGATGTTCTTATCTGTGTCATACTTTACTGCTGTCTGCTTGAGCTGAAACACAAGGAATTTTGTATACATCTCAGTCAGAGTTTGAGGGATTTCTTTTCTTTCATCTTCTCCTAACATTTGCTTCAGAACTGTGGCAGTGATCCAGCAGAAGACTGGGATGTGGCACATGATGTGGAGGCTTTGAGATGCCTTGATGTGGCAGATGATTCTACTGGCCACCTCCTCATCTCTGAATCTTTTCCTGAAGTACTCCTCCTTCTGTGGATCAGTGAACCCTCTCACCTCTGTCATGATGTCAACGAAGTCAAGAGGGATCTGATTGGCTGCTGCTGGTCGTGTGGTTATCCAGAGGCGAGCAGAGGGGAGCAGTTTCCCCTTGATGAGTGATGCCAACAGCTCATTCACCAACAGTGGCTCATCAACAGAGCATTCTTCCTTGTCACTGAAGTCCAGCTGAAGGCGGCTTTCATCCAGCCCATCAAGCACAAACAGAAGCTTAAATTTGCTTTTGTCATAGTTGGTGTTTCCGGAGGCCTGTAGTTTTGTGAAGATGTAATCAAGAGCCTCCTCTTTGATATCTCGACTTTCCCTGATACATTTGTGAATGAGCTCAGCAAAACGAAACCTTCTCCCCCTCAGTAAATTCAGCTGGCGGAAGGTGAAGGGGAATGTGAGATGCACATCTTGATTGGCTCGTCCTTCAGCCCAGTCCAGGATGAATTTGTAAACAAGGAATGTTTTGCCGATTCCTGCAATCCCACTGGTCAGAACTGTTCTGACGGGTGTGTTCTCTCCAGAAGGGTGTTTGAAAATGTCATTGTGCTGAATTGATCTCTCAGTTCCTTCTGGTTTTCTTGATGTCATCTCGATGTGGCTGACCTCATGCTGCCTGTTGAGATCTTCATCATTCCCACCTGTGATGTAGAGCTCTGTGTAGATATCACACAGAAGTTTCTTATCCTTCAGCTTTGACGACCCCTCTGGAATGCACATACATTTGTTCTGGAGGTTTGACTGGAGCATACGTTGGTATGATGTGATGGGTAGTGGAGGCTTTGGTCTTAAAACCAACAAATCTGTATGGAATAAAGTCACATTCTTCAGCATAGCAGAGATGCACACCTCCTTAGTCTTACAAACCAACCTCAACAGTGTTACTTGTAGGAATTCAAAGGGTCTATAGGGCGTTATCTGCTGTTCATTATACTGTTTGCTGTAACTATCTTCGCTGTAGTGACGAGCTGCTACACATGCACATTCATACCACCCCTACATAAGTCGCACTCCACTGGTCTGCTTGGTAATAACACCAAAAGAAAAGGTTGTTTCTCGGATGTAACAGTGGCTGAAATCATGAAAGCAGCTGCTAAATGCCAAAACTGTAAAGTGAAATAGCTTCACCTTCAGCCTGAGCACCACCAGGGGTTGGAGGGTGAGGAGGAACAGCCTGTGACTGTTGAATGCAAAAACCTTGTGAGTTCCCAGAGGTCTCTCCGACATCAGTGGCATCCTCTGGGAGAGATGAAAATATAAAAGGGGTGGGGGGCAGATAAAGAGAGATGGACTGTGCATAATACTGGAAATCCAAGAAATTAGACCATTGATGTTTTAGCTTAGTGCCTATCTATTTTTCCTTTTCTAAATTGTAGGTGTTAAAAATTCTGTATAGCTAATTCCACATTATGAGAAGCCTAATGAGAAACAAGATTTCTCAGATCTTTTTAGGACTTACCTTTCGGTTCAGAACCATATTTGGAAAGACATTCCACTAAATCATTCCTACTGATCTTCTTCAGAACTTCCACTGTGATCTGCAGAGCTCCAGCAAGACTATATGTCTGCACCATGAGATCCACTGTGTCCTGCCTGTCGGCCTCTTCCAGTTGGCTCTTTAGGATAGCTGGGAAGCCTTCGACAATGCCAGCCTGCTTCAGGAACCACTGGAAATGCCTGAGTTCCTCATTCCCCAGGTCCTGCAGAACTCCAAAGAGGAGCTCCACATGGGACGCCATCACTGCTTAGAACAGAGGACAGTTTGGTAATAAGTCACCTGACCTTAATAAGGTGATTGTCCAGAGTGTCATGCAGCACATTTATAGAGCTAACTGGAAAAGTCTGCTGATTACCATTCCATTTTATACTTTCTTCCAATTTTAACATTATTTGTGTCATCCTGTGTTGAATCATGCGCCGATATTCCACCTCGCCGTCTGTGGCAGAGGTAGTAACAGAGCCAAGAGAGATGATGTCTGTGTGTAATGGTAAACCAGCAGCACGGATGAGGAGTCTGACAGTCTGATGTGCTCATAGTCTGACCTCCAGCAGTGCCGAGATCGTAGACTGGGCATTGACATGCCACTTGTGGCTCAGTGGCATATACCGATCCCTAGATTGGTATGATCCCTGGATAGGTATATCGAACCCTGGAGTGGTATGCCACTGGTATTCCACACATGACGGTATGTGCCGCTTGAGACTGGTGAGGTGAGAGGAGTGCCGCCCCATGATGACTAGCAAATGTTATGCCATTGGGCTGGTTTTACCACAAGTTCTGCCATAAATGTATACATTTAATAAGTCTTTATTGACCAATGCCGAATTAACACATCGCCCTGAATGAAGGAATGTATGAATTTCTGTTGTAAATTATGTTGTTGGGATGTATGCATATAGACAGTAAGGACACGTGGGATGCTTGTGATATGATAGTCAAGTAATTTGGCTACATTTTTGCCTATAAACTACTCAAAGTTAATGAGAGAGCTAGCCTTAGCTAACATAGCTAATGTTAGTCTAGCGCAGTAGCCAGTCTGACTAATCGATAGCAGAAACTTTGAGCTACCCAATACTTACTGACGGGTTTACTTTATTAGAAGAACACAAAAACAGATTACTTTGTACAAAACTCTACGGCACAGAACATATTATGTGTGGCATATTATGTTTCATGTTCACTGTACTTTGAATGAGCCGCTAATAACTGAAAAGATGACTGGCTTGTTTTCATTCATACACACCACTCCTGCTTCAATGTCCTGCATCAACATACTACTACTGTTACAGGGGTATATGTCACAATATGCTTCTGTGGTGGATTTCTTTCTGTTTTGGTGCTTGGTTTTACTTTTCTGCTATACTTGATGAGGTTATTGCTGTCTCTAGAGTTGCTGACGCACATGCACCTGCAGCAGGTTGGCAATCAGTGTCTACTGTTAAGCCCTGATCTCCACGCTACCTGCTGCCAGATGATTTCGTCAGTCAGACGTGGTATATGGCTCAGGCGATATTGACTTCTTGAGTGGTACTAGGGTTTTTGTGTTTCTTGAATCAAGATCTAACATTGCTTTGCTTTGTCTCCAGTGATCACCTGTGCGCTCACCTGCCAGTGACTCCGCGTCCAGGGAACCTACTCTCGGCACCTCTGCAGCAAGCAGCCTTGCCCAGCATTCACCTGAAGGTCTACACGCCACACAGTACACCAGCGCTACCGTGAGATACCTCTCCTCCTCCCTCCACCTCTCGGACTTCGGAGACTCAAGCCTGAACAACTTCTACCTTCACCTGCTGAAACCTTGTTCAAACCAAATAAATTGCCTTGCACTCCTGGTCCTGCCTGGGTTCAACAAGCCTCTACTCAGTGTAACGGTATAAGTGGGTTTTTTTTCTTTATGCCAGTGACCACCAACATTAATTTCGACATTGATTGAAGATGTAGTTACAACATTAATGTGTCACAAAACACAATTAAATTTGGTTACTCATTTTTAAAATTTGTTTAGGCTGATACATTATATTGATAACTGGCTGTGTGCAACCAACAAGACCTTTCCCAGACATCGTAACGGGAGTATGAAAAGCATCCCACGTGTCCTTACTGTCTAGAACATACATCCCAACTACATGACATGAAACAGACATTCATACATTCCATTATTTACGCTGATGTCTTAAGTTGGCATTGGTCAATAAAGACTTATTAAATGTATACATTTATGGCAGAACTTGTGGTAAAATCAGCCCAGTGGCATGACATTTGCATATTCATCAGGAGGTGGTACTTACCCCACACAGCCTTTCAGTGGCCTACCAGTCTCAAGCGGCACATACTGTCATGTGTGGAATACCAGCGGCATTAGTAGTGTCTTCTGCAACTTGTATGGGGAAAGAAATAGAGCATCCCTGCGTGAAAAAGTCTCTGACATCCTGTCTGTCCTACCGACTCTTCGTCACACTTCTACCCAAAAAACAGCGTCTGTCCCCGGCAGCAGAGCCAGGCGACTCCTGCAGTTGAATGGCGGTGATTATGTGACGTGATTTAGAGCAAAAATTTTTAACTCAAACGTCTTTGTCGCCTTCTACTATTGTATTGTTGTAGTCATGTCTCTGGCAACTTATGTAGAAAAAAATCACGTCCAACTGAGACTTGAACTTATATTAGTTTGAAAATGATATTACAGTAAACACCAGCCAAGAGGGCATGATTGGAAGCAAGGCTGAGCCGCACCCACAGGAAGAACTAAACAGGAAGTGGTTAAACAAGAAGTGACTAAAAGGTAAATAGAAAACACCTATAGGCAAATATAATTAAGTTAGTTGAACTGTATAGCAGTTATTAACATCTCATTTTCAATTAGAAATAAGTACCAAAGAATTACTTAAAGAAGACAAATTGTGAAACTGAAATGCCTTAAAGGCAACACACAATCGATCCCTGCTTTAGGAGACATTTATGTGTGTACCAAACTGATTAAATTAGCCCCTCACCTCACATGAAGAATCTAACAATGCAAATAGTAGACACAATAGGTCTATATAATCATAATCTTGAAAAAAATTTAAAAGAACCTTACTGAATTGGGTCAACACCAAAGGCAACAACGACCAACTTCACCACCACTCTCAGGGCATGTTTCAATACAGGAAGAAAACAGAGGTGATCCTCCTTGCCTTGGTCCTAGTGCTAGAACACTTTACTCTGCTGCTTTCCCCACCATACTTACGCTGCAGTGCCATTTCAAATTAATAAAAGAGTCATATGCAGTCATAAATGTTTAAATGGTTTCCTCTTGGACTCAAAGTCCAGCCTTTTTATAGCACACTAATGATCGCATGACTTACTATTCATTGAACAATGAAGAAAGCGTTCACAACCACAAATTCCATATTTCCTCATTACTGTCTCCATATTATATATCAAAAGTGTTGAGGTGAAACAGTTTCCAAGTGAACTAACAGAACAAGTTAATGTTGCAAATCAATTAATTATTAAACATTAATAATGTAGAATTATATTGCTGTAGGGGTGTGAATTTATCTGGAAATAATGGTGGACTATGTGCAACTTCCGTGTTGTGCTGGATGCTGGTTGTTAGTTTATGTCAGCAGAATCCAGTTTTAAACTAACATTATTATATAACACTAGCAGTGTCTGTTGTTGAGCAGAAACAGGCTCTGAAATGAGGCACTCAAGAATGTGCATAAATTCACATTCTTTGCTGAAAATCTAAGTCCTTCACAAAGAAATCCACAGTCCAGCAGCATTAAACAACTTTAACAAATCATTCACAGGATTGTAGTCAACCAAGAAAGATGGGGAAGGTCTCATTTTTCCCGTCACGTATGCTCACATATGGGAAAAAATAAGTGATTCATTCATGTAAATTGCTACAGATTTGTCACTTGGAGCCTCTTTGATTAAATTCTCAAACAAAACACTGCACTGTATGAAGCTCTGTAGCCTTAACTTGAGCTTTTTAGGATTTAAAAACTGTATACAACATAAAGTATCTAATTAAATCTCTCTCTTCATCCAGATCCTCTCTTTCATCATTTAACCAAAAGGGAAACTGGTAGAAATATATAACGATGAACAAAATTCAGAACAAATAAGCAAGGTGTTATTTAAACAGTTCAACATTAGTGTCACTGACCTGATAATCCGCTGTCAATGTTCGTGTCAACCAAGGAGAACTGTAGTTTCCTCATATATGGGGAACCGATAGATCTACTACAGTAACTGTCAACCAGATAGTTGCAACATAACCTCCCTCCACTGGGGAACCTGCCTGAACTCATATTGACCAGCTGTTTATTTAGAGGGTCATTTTTATTGTGACCACTTGTTCCAGTTGATTTCCCCCAAATTAATTTATAGACAAAGGATAATATTTCTAAGTTTATCATCAACAATGTTATAGTAGTAACACTAGTAATTGGGGCGACTGTACCTCAGGATGAAGAGCTAGTAGAGTGTAGTAATCGGAAGGTCGCTGGTTCGAATCCCCGGCTCCCCCAGCTGCATGTCAAAGTGCCTTTGAGCAAGATACTGAACCCCAAATGCTCCTATTGAGCACCTTGCATGGCAGCATCTGCCATCACCAGTGTGGGTGAATGTGACAAGTGTTTTAAAGCACCTTTGACCGGTCAGTAGACTGGAAAAGCGCTATAAAAAATCAAGTCCATTTTCCAGTAGTTGCAGTAGCACTTAATGTGTGATACGTAACTGAACTGAGCACATTAATCCTACATGGTCTGACAGAGTCCTAAAGTAGGATGTTGGTATTTTAATAGGTTAATTTTAGTATGACACATACTCCACCAGGCTTTCGTTTAAGACGCAAATGTTTGCATTAGACTACATTTATTCGGCGCCTGTAGTTATCAGGTAGTTTGCTGATAAATGTCTAAACAAGCTGAATCACATTTGGGCCAGAAGATCGAGTGATTGTGACAGTGGCGGTGGCAGGACCGGGTTGTGGAGGGACCGGGGACGGCAGAGGGAAGTGGCGGATCAGAAAGTGAGGTTAGAGGAATGGAAATGGGTAGGAAGGATGAAGGCTGGAGCACTGTGAGGAAGGAAAACGGTAGACGAAAACTAGTGCTGCGGTCAAGCCAGCCGTCATTCGCGATCGCGTGGTCAAATGAGCCGCAGCTATAGGCTATTTCGAATGAGCTATTCATGTAACATTTACGGTAAATGCAACAGCGTCCTGTGAGAAGACCCTTCAGAGTAGCCTACAGTCTCACAGGTGCTGGACGGATGTCGCAGATATGCTTTCCAGACACTAAGGCTATTGGTTTACCACTCCTTATACTACTTGACATACTATTAATATTCACCAGGCCCTCATGAGAGCCATGTTAGACTATGGATGTGTAGTTTAGTCCTCAGCAGCAGTGAGCAATCTCAAATGATTAGATGTGTCGCAGGCACAAGGATTGAGAACATGAAGTGGAACATTAAAAGCATCACCAGTAGCAGCAATACAAGTAGAAGATGGGGAAATGCCAATACATGTAAGGAGGGAGAAGCTCATGCGGCATACTGGGTTAACCTGCAGGGGCATAAAGGCTCACACCCGACCAAGGCTGTCCTGCAAGACTGCTGGGAGCACAGGGATGATCATATTAAAAGCCTCAGATGGGTAGGGAACAGAGCCGCAGAAAGTGTAGGTTTGCATAATACACATTTCAATCCAACAGTTCCATTTTCAGCTATTCCGCCCTGGTTATTTATGATGCCAACAGTTGATCTAAGTATTCAAAACCTACTAAAGAATAAGCTTAAACAGACACTCAATGGGAAAATAGCAATGGCATACATTGGGCAGAATTATAGGCATAAGATAATGGTGCTTACAGATGGCTCAATAGACCCTGAGACCAGTCAAACAGGAGCAGAAGTCTACATTCCTACTCATACTATGAGAAGGTTATAAAGAAAAGAACTTCAGATCACTTTTCAGTATATGCAGCAGAGCTTGCTATCTGATTGCTTTACAGTGGATTGAAGAGAACACTAAAAGCAATGTAATAATTGCTTCTGATAGTTGGGCAGCTCTTTCTAGCATTAAAGCAGGGGGAGATCATGCAAACAAGATCTGCTTATTGAAAGCTACTGTCAGGCTGTGGCGGAAAGAAGGACTCAGATGCAGAGTAGCAGCGGTTAAGGCAGGTTTTATTTCTTCGAATCAGTTCTCTCTGAGACAGTAGTGACAAACAATCAGGCTGTGAAATCTCTATGGTCCGAAGACACTATTGAAAATAAAAGAACACCGAACAAAAAACACTCCCGAAGGAGGAAAAATTAACTACGCTGATCTTATCAGGAAAATCTATGAAATTTTAAGAAAGAAAACAAAATCGCTCCGAAGAGGAAAAGCACACAGGCTATGAAATTATCTACACTATCTTTGATACAAAACTACAAACAAAAGCGCTCCAACAAGGGAGGAAAACCAGGCTATGAAAAATCTCTAATCTTAAGAAAACAAAAAGCTAACCAGAAAAACTATGAACATAAAATCACTCTGACACAGAGGAAAACAAATTCGGAACAAACAAAACGTACAACTTAACTTGGCTTGGATACACTTGGACAAGGCTGGCGATATCTTGACGAGACGACGAAAATACTCTGGCAACGCAGACAGGGGAAGACAAAGACTATATACACACATGGGGGAGGGGAACACAGGTGGAAACAATCAAGGATTAGGGATGACGTCAGACCATGACACAGGAGGAAGGGCAAGTGACCTGGAACGAGAGGAAAGTTACTTTTCAAAATAAAACCGGAAATTGACAAGACAAAAAACCCAAGACAAGACATCCCTCACCGCGGTGTGACAGCTACCAATTAATGTATGCAATTCCAACATGAGAACGTGTTGGCATTTCACAGTAAGGATATGATGGTTGACTCTGTTTGGGTTCCTGCCCATGTTAGAGGAATAAGGCTTTTGAAATACTGGCCAAACAGTCACTTAAATCACAAATGGTAGACATGAGAATTCCACCAAGTAGAACTGGGGGCAAATCAATCATTAAAAGACAAATGGGGAAATTATGGAAAAAACTTTGGGACACAAAAAATCCAGGTAGAAACCTTGACAACATTCAGAAGCATGCAGGTTTGGGAAGGAGGCTGGGCAGGAACTGGAAGGAGGAGGGAATCATTACCTCAGGATAGGACACACTGGGCTAAATCAGTCCCTGAACAAAACTGGACACCACCCAACCCAATGTGTACATTACAAATGTGTAAAGCATGTCCTGTTTGAATGTCGGGCTATGAGGGAGAAAGAAGGGAACTGACATCAACATTAAAGGGAGATAAAGTCAGTTTCACTGTAGAAAAGTCTGATTGGAGATGTATTACAGGGAACATACAAACACTTGATTCAATTTATGAATGCAACAGGACTAATTGAAAGGATTTAGTTTTTAAAACAAATTTATAGGCTATTCATATTTATTTCCCCTCATATATCCCCATATTTACTGCTTCACACTCCAGTCCGGTAGGTGGCATTAATGCACCTTAAGCTGGTTTGGGAACCGCCATTCATAGCAAAAGAAGAAGAAGAAGAAGAAGAAGAAGAAGAAGAAGAAGAAGAAGAAGAAGAAGAAGAAGAAGAAGAAGAAGAAAACTAAATAAACAGTTAATGGCAAAAAACTTCACCTCCCAGAATGCCTCGGCTATCCACTGACGTGGCGTCACGTCCGGTGGCGCTGTTGGCGGGCAGAATGTGATCGATAGTAGATGTTAGCGACGCTGAGGCTATTGTGTTATTCGGTAGCAGAGCACATTGAGGTAAAGTCGAGTCAACCCGGGTTACCTGTTTGTCGCCACTGGCGCGTCTGCGGCCTGTAACTCGTCTACAGCCGGTGTCAACAGTGTTTTCCCTCGGGCCTGTCGTAAGCCCTTACAAGCGCACCGAACCATTCTCTGTAAAGGTAAGGCTCATGAAGCTAACGTTAGCTGTTGGGGAAAACACACCAGCCATGTTGCCCCCTGGTCGAAGGGGGCGGCTGCCTGGCTCGTATACTTTTTTCTTTTTTTTTGGTGAATTGCATTATTTTGTGGCCAAATCAAGTTAAAGGAAATTGTCCCAACTTATTTTGACATTCGTTGACTGTTCAGTGCAGCGCGTGAGGATACAGCGTGTGCATGCATGATGCTGAAACGGTGTGCAGCTGACGCTTCTCATCAAACAGTGGACAGGACAGCTTCTACTCTTCTAAATAACCCATTAAATATCTAATGTAGCATGAATTTGTCAACATGAGTATAAAACTGTGGCGGCCGCATTGTGTTTTTCTGCAGTCTGTCACTGTTACTCGGCAGGCATGGAGGAGGGCGTTTTTTTCATTTTTGCTACCAAACCACGAAACAGGACAACCGACTTATAACACAACCGAGGTCATGTTGACTGTCAGAGTTAGGTTTTACACACACAGGAAATTGTTTTTGATGTAAGTTAGCCAAAAGAGAGGAACACTGGATGCCACTACATGGGTTAACTTGTCACAGGTCCATGAGTAGCCAGTTCTTTCCATGACCACTAGCGATTCTACAGAGAGCAAAAGTCACGTTCAAAGTTTTTTTCTGAAACAAGGTCCCATTCGGACCACTGGAAGGGGCCGAATGGGACCTTATTTCAGAAAAAAAACTTTGAATGGTAGTAAGGCCCCCTAGGGCCACATGGTAGAAAAAGATGGATATGGAAATCCAGTTATGTAAATCTGTGCGCAAGGTTTTGTAAATCTGTGCTCTTGGCTTCACAATCCGTGCCCACTTCTTATTGATCAGCTGGAGGCTCCATAGATACAAGCTTCCCAGAACAGCCACTGACAGTCCTATCTTTCTACATGGAGTTTGCCATTGACAGTGATCAATAATCAATAAAGATGATGACAACAAATCAGTCTGACTGTATATGAGCAAAATGCTGTATTTAACTGGAAGAGGAGCGCTACAGTGCGTCTCTGTGTGTGTAATGTGATGCACAGATCTCAGTCCTCTGATCGGACAGGACAGGAAATGCAGACTATCATTCTTATTAATAGTGGATAGGGCTTCGGTGGGTGAAATGATTCATCTTTGATGAGGAACATATTAATATCATAACCTGTCGCGATCCTCCAGCATCCGGGCCCATCATTTCGCCGTCTTAAACTGGGCAGCCCAAGTGTCGTTGCTAGTTTTAGACCGGCAGTCTTAAAATGAAGTGTGATCAGGTGCTTTGCCGGTGCACACCTTAAATTTGACCACTTTGACCATGAAGGTCCGCCACTCGTGTTATGAAATGACACTTGACTGAAAGAAAAGTTAAAGGGAACAGGGAAAAGAACGGAAGTAATGGACTAATAATCATACATTTCATCCTTAACCCCTTTCACACAGGAGAAGCCGCATTATCTCCGCAGCGGCAGTTCGGCAATTCTCCGCCGATAGCGATTCACACAGAGCGAAGCAGCTCCGCATTAAAGACGAACCGACGTGAATTCACACAGGAATCCGGCGCTGCGGCTCCTAAAGAGGCGTGACGGTATACGTCATGATGATGATGTAGGTGTGTTTTCAAGGTGTTTCCCCGGTGTCCCCCCCTGTCAATCTAAACCCGCGGATAGTTTATAATCATATGGATGCTGTTATGATGTGTCGTGATTGAGATCCTGACCCACCAAACATCCTGGAAAGAGACGAAGTTACGTTTTTCGCGCTAAATTACATAATTAGCCTACATCACCATCAGTAAACTGGACGCTGTCTGACTCGCGGGAACGGAGGCTGTCCTCCGGGGGAAAGTTCACTGAAGTCTCGGTCTGGAGGGCTGATCGTCGCGGTGATTTATTTTCATCACAAACACTCCGTGAGTTTAAGTTTTTTGCCGCCGACAGACGCTGTTTTTTGGGCAGAAATGTGTCGGTCAGACAGACGGGAGGACAGACAGGAGGACAGAGGCTTCTCCGCTCATATGTGCGGGATTTTTTTCCTCTTATAAGTTGCTAAAGACAGTTACAGTTGCTACTAGGGGTGTCACGATACCAAAAATTCAGTAGTCGGTGCCAATACCAGTAAAATTACACGATTCTCGATGCCAATTTCGATACCACGGTAAAAAAAAAAAAAGGATGAAAATTTTGAATATTCCATATTTTAAAGCATCAGTCTGATGCATTTTGAGATGCATTTTTTGCCAACCTGTGGAGAGCTGGAGAAACTTAACTTCAGCCATGAGTCAAAAATATTATGGCCTCCTTACTAAGTATTTTGCAAGACATTTCATGCCAGCCTGTCACTGGGTCTAACATTTACAGCATATGAGGCACAATGTGGTAAGGGCTTAATGCAAATGGCTTAATGCATATAGGGATGCAGACCACCATCAGAAGCTGAAAGCACTGCTGGCCTCTGCGATTTTACCTGACTGAATTTGGTGAGTGATGGTTTCAATCATTTTAATATTTTCTGGTATATCCAAGTTACCCAGGAGCTCTGTTGACATAGGCTTAGCTAACGTTAGCTACAGCTTGATGAATTGAGCTTGAGCGGCGGAAATCTACTGCACTCAGTAATCGACTCGTCAGGGCTTCCCCGCAACGAGTAGGCTGCTGGAGGAGAGCGGTGAGTTGTGCTGTGTTTTTAATACAAAGCCAGCAAAGCTAGCAGATGTTTGAGGCTTCGTACTGTGTGCTGGGACTGTACATGTACTGTTGCTGAAGTTTGGTCTGGTCGCACGTCCGAACCACATCAGGTCTTACAGTGCAGGAGGCTGCAGGCTCAAGAATGTGCAATATTCAAAGAATACTAGGGTTGCACCGATACCATTTTTTTCAAACCAAATATTAGTACGAGTATTTTCATTTGTGTACTTGCCGATACCGAGTACCGATACCGATATTTCTACCACAAAAAAAACGATTAGGTTACAGATGCACTGAATTGGAAGATAGATTTATTTTATTCTCTGCTTGTTACAACAAATGATAATAAATTAAATAAAAATAAATATAATAAATAATTTCCAGTTTTAAAAAAAAGCCTCCACATTGGCACTGCCTCCCCTTTTAACAAAATGAAACTTGACAAATTAAACAATGAAACTTAAGACACAGTTAACACAGTCAAATTAATATCTCAATTAAACTATTGCACAGTCTCCACATTTGAATCAGTGTGATATATACTGAAGTAGCCTAGTAGTTGTATCAACGTCTGCATGTAATCAAGAACTGACTGTCAAATCAAATAAAGAAAGAACATTTCAAAAACATTTCGACAATATTTATTGTTACTGAACATTTAATTATACAGATATATAATACTGTAGATATGCATTATGTTCTTCTCTCTTTAAGCAAAAGAAGGGCTGCATTTAAAAATAAAATGGTGAAAATATATAAAATAGCTTTATAAAAAATTTGCATCTTAAAATAAAGAACATTTCTGTTTCCCCTCAAGTAAGGTTTCAGTTACTGCACTCATGCACTCCTGGACAACCCTCCATCAGTAAATGGCTTTTGGTATTAACCAAAAATCCTCAACATTTACCTTTTTATAAAAAAAAAAGTAATCTTTTTATAAAAAAAAAAGTAATCATTGTTCAGTATACTACCTGAGACATGTTTGAAACAAGCAATTTGTTGTACATATGTATCATATTATTTATTCAGTGTTTAACATACAGCCATTTGGTTGGTTGGTCCTGTTGAATCTTTGTCACCTATTCATTCTGACAATAAATAATTGTATTTTATAAACCATAATTAACCTTCTGGTTTGTTTTGGGTTCTGTCCTAAGGAGAATACTCTCAAAACTTTAAATTCCACATTATTATTATTGTTAAATATATATTGTGATAATTATTGACATCGATCAATATAAAAAAACATATTGTGATAACACTTTTGGCCATATCGCCCAGGCCTAGGAGACAGTTTCGTTCCGTGTAACTTTCACACAGCCAGTCAGGTGGAATATTGGCACAAGAGCCCCGCCTTGAAAATGCAGTGAGAATGGGGCTTTAGAGAAGAAGAGAGTACTGAGAGGGGGATTCAGTCCAACATGTCATCTATTTAGATGTGATTTAACAGTGGGTTAAATATTAGGATTTTTAATTTATAATTCTAACAACCCTGAATGTCACACATAGCAGGGTTACCAGCTGCATTTATTCCTGTGTTTTCCTTATTAGTTCAAGCTCGACTGAATAACAGTATTCAGTTGTTTACCGTTTTACTCAATCATCATTGCTGCTCCACTTACCACTGTATTGCTTCTTTCTGTCATTATCCTCTTATTTCTCCTTTTTCACTTCCAAAAGGATAACTCCTGTTGATTTCATCCATTGATTTTTAGTACAAGCTTTGAGGATGTCATGGCAAATCGCCCATTGGTTGTGTAAGGGTTAAGGGGTTGCGGCCACTGCAGATGGCACATTTTGAGTCAATGCTTTGGCCTCTTTGGAGGGGGGGGGGCCCTAATGGCCTGCAAGGCTTTGCCTGTTCATAAGTTAAACAGAGGAACCCTGCTTTCTCCTGATCTACCCATCACTCCTTGAAGGGGCCCCACACACTGGGGTTTGAGGTAGCGGTGATGCACTATAAAGTGCCCTAGGGCCTGTGTCCACATAGTGTTGTTTCCAAGTTTTTTACAGTTGTTCCCAATACGGAGCGGGCGTCTGTGGCCCCTGGTTTGCTTCTTCTGATGGCACGCCCCTGCATGGCAGCAAAATTTAACTGAACATGGTTATTACCTTCTCATATGTGGCAGCTGCCTACTGGCACCTACAGTCCCTTGCTATGAGTATCTTTCCTGTGAAGCACCTCAGTAGTATTTGTTGTAGTAAGTAGAAGCCAGAGCAATTCTCGCTCTCGCTCTCTATCTCCCTCTATCCATCTATATCTATGTACACATTGCCAACAGTATATGCTTAAGTGATTGTTGACAAGGTTTTTTTCACTTCCACTTGCTCTTCGGTGGAGTCCATGCTTTGAATAGGCGCAGCCATCTACATCCTCTGTTGTTGCACGTTATGTAAAATTGGCTTATTTATGTAATTGTTTACTTAGATGCGTTGCACAAGCAGGAATTTTTATTTTTATTTACAGTAGTGTTGTACTCCATATTTCTGTTACTCTATTGTGTATTCTTTCTTTGCTTTGCATTTGTCTTGTCTTTTTCTTATTTCACTCAATCTGTAAGCTGCTATAACATGTGAATTTCCCTGGTGAGGAATCAATAAAGTCTTACCTTAGAAACTGGCATTCTTATTCATTCAACACGTGTGTGTGTGTGTCTGTGTGTGTGGAAGTAAACATGTAACGCTGTAATCCTACCCGCTCACTGAAGTTACATAGTGCAGAAAACAAGTGACGGACACCATTCACCCTATTTAAAGGAAAACGCCACCGTTTTTCCATACTGAACTATGTTCTTCCCTGATGTTAGACGAGTGACACATACCTCTCTCGCCTTCATGTGTGCACTCAGTCGCTCCGGCGCGCAGCGCTACTTTGCTAGCATGTAGCTTGGCCCAGTACATTCCTTCGGTTCCAAATGGGGGTGCAGTTTGAAGCGACCAAGCACTTCCACGTTTTCCCTATTTAAGTACGGTTACGTGAGTAGTTACACGACCCAAATATCGTTACACCAAATGAAACATGCCAATTTTCTAAGTGGATAAAAAGGATAACTATAATGAATGGCGGAATAATACCTGGGAGCACTTCGTCATCGGCGCAGTAATGTCATCACTCCTATGAGTAGGAGTGATGACATTACTGCACCGAAAAATTAGAAAATTGTTTCATTTGGTATAACCATACTTGGGTCGTGTAACTACTCATGTAACCGTACTTAAATAGGGAAAATGTGGAAGTGCTTGGTCGCTTCTAACTTCACCCCCGTTTGGAACCGAAAGAATGTACTGGGCCAAGCTACATGCTAGCAAAGTAGCGCTGCGCGCCGGAGCGATTCAGTGCACGCACAAAGGCGAGAGAGGTATGTGTCAACTCGTCTAACATCAGGGAAGAACATAGTTCAGTATGGAAAAATGGTGGCGTTTTCCTTTAAGGACACTGTACCATCAACTCTCTTTGAATTAGTTAATTTAAGGAAAAATATGTCCATAAATTAAGATGCATTAAGATGTCTCTGGGCTCTTACCAAGGAGATCATATCAGCAAATGTCACCGGATTATCTTGCAAACCTTGTCACTCATTTTTCTTCAACAGTGTTAGACACCCAGACAGCCTTAACTTCAGTTTGAAAACAAACCACACGTGTGAGCGGCACGTTGCCAGAGTCGAGCAAAAAATAATTGCTGTGGTCCATGGGGAGACATGGTTGGACAGTGCCTGTAGCCAGCACAAAACCAATGACACAGTAGATTAAATGGGCCACAACCATCGGTGAATATAACTCACAAGTCGAAAGGCCAGTGCCAGTCAATGGGGCAAATATCGGCCGATGCTGATGTTCAGCTGATAAATCTTTGCATCTGTACTGTAGATGTGATTTTTTTTTAAAAAAGCCTCTCAAAAGTATGTATGACTGAAGTCTGAGAGGGCGCAGGCTACAAGTCCAGAGTGGACAACTGACCTTGTAGCTGCGCATGATATCTGCCGTTAGGATTGTTTACCAAACAAGGTCTGTGTTCTTGACTTGTTGACCAATCAGAAGCAGTGTTTCCAGCTGTGTGACAGCTGTGATCACAAAAGCGCTTCTTACCGGAATGACAAGCGACCATCTTGTTTGTTGGTTAGACAAAACTGAATTATAATTGTCCAAATCCCTGTTGGTGCATAAAGCCTACATTTTCTTTTGCTGGCAAGTATGCTTGGCTATTGGCCTATTTAGTAGATGACAGTTGTTGACCATTTGTTCCAGTTAATTTGACCAAAGTAAGTGTATTCATAGATGGAAACATATTTCCATTTTGACTTTTACAACATGTAATAGTTATAACACCAGCAGTTGTAGTTGGGTGGCAGATAACTTAACTGAACATGTTTACAGCTATTTTAACAGGTTACATTTTGTACGATGGTACACTAAAGCTTATTCAGCACCTAAAATTATATTCACTGTACTGTAGGCTACTATAATAACGGTTGCTGTTCTGACGGCGAAAACTTCATCTCCCAGAATGCCTTGGCTATCCACTGACGTCACGTCCGGTGGTGCTGTTGGCGGGCAGAACGGGATCGATAGTGGTTGTTAGCGACGCTGAGGCTATTGTGTTATTCAGTAGCAGAGCACATTGAGGTAAAGTCGAGTCAACCCGGGTTACCTGTTTGTCGCCACTGGCGCGTCTGCGGCCTGTAACTCGTCTACAACAGCCGGAGTCAACAGTGTTTTCCCTCGGGCCTGTCGTAAGCCCTTTCAAGCGCACCGAACCATTCTCTGTAAAGGTAAGGCTCATGAAGCTAACGTTAGCTGTTGAGGGAAAACACACCAGCCATGTTGCCCTCTGGTCGAAGGGGGCGGCTGCCTGGCTCGCATACTTGCTTGGGTTTCGATGAATTGCATTATTTTGTGGCCAAATCAAGTTAAAGGAAATTATCCTAACTTACTTTGGCATTCGTTGGATGTTCAGTGCAGCGTGTGCATGCATGATGCTGAAACGGTGTGCAGCTGACGCTTCTCATCAAACAGTGGACAGGGCAGCTTCTACTCTTCTGGTATAGATACAACAACCCTTTAAATCTCCAATCTAAAATGAATTTGTCAACATGAGTAGTTTGAGTGTTGAGCGTTTTTCTGTGGGTGCAGTCTTCAAATCACGGTCACTGTTACTCGGCAGGCATGGAGGAGGGCGTTTTTCCTTCTCGGTGTTGAACCTTTTTGGGTTTTCAATGGTCAAGCGCATGCATGTTGATTTAATTTAGCCGAAAAAGATGAACACTGGACTTTTGTTATCTTGTAATAACTCCATGTGCAGTGTTTCCCACAGGATTTCTTGAGACTATGGGGGTGGACCTCAGACCCAGGGGCCTGCTCCCCCTGAACAAAATCTTGCACATTTTAAAGTTAAATGCATCCATCTGGTGCACTTTGAGAGAATATTTAAGACTTTATCTCATAGATAACATGACCATGAATGAGAAACTGGGGAGAAATTAGAAAAGTAGTCCTGGCTTAAACTAAACATTAACTGAGAGTTGCAGATAATCATTGTCTTGTTTCAAATTCATGAGTACCATCCTAAGTACATATTGTGTAGTCTATATGGTTGAGGTTATGGTTTGTATTATCTTCCAGAGCTACAGTTAACTAACACTGCTGCCTGTTGCATTTATCAAATAATGCAATTTGTGTTTCAGTCTCACGGTTTTCAGTCACAGAACAACCCTGAAAGTGGCTGGTAAATAAAACCCAGACAGAGCAACAGAGGCTATGTACTGCCCAGCTAGGTTACAACAAATAGGTGACAAACAGGCACTGCAGATGGATAAATGTCTTCTTTTTGTAATGTTTATGTACTGCGGTACAGATATTGAAAAGATGCAGCTTTTATTTTGTAGATTGCTGAAGTCTGATTGTTGGAAGGACTTTCTGAATAAAAGGGGAATTTTAATTTATGAAAAAGTAGCCATGTGCAGTAATGGAGATCATTGAGGACGCCACACACTGAGATGCATCAAGAATCGTTTTGCATTCGATTCGTTGACGACTGAGTCGTTATCGCATTGTGAAGCCAGTGAAGATTCACACCTCTAGCTAGTAGTGTTTTTCCTTTCCTCCTTTCTTTGGATTTCAAATGATCACAACAATGGTTTTGAATGTAGGTGTTTAGCTCAAATTGTGCATTTGATAATAGTGTTCAGTTAAAGATTCATATTCACTATTTCCCTCTTGAGGATTTTCTGTGTTCAGTTATTTCCTAAAACAGCTGGTCACTATAGTTTTTTCCTCAAACAGGAGGAAATAGTGCATGTGTTGGATTGTTTTCAATAGTGGATTAATCCACATTTGGTGGTTTATTTAGTATTTGGGGCAGCAGAAGTTCTTAGACAGCAGATTTTACAAAGAGAAGGTTGAAAAAGTAAATAAGAGTATTGTTCAGTTTTACAGATATGGTTGAAACCAAATAATGATGCTGTAAGTTAGTACCTGCCCTGGTGTGCTTGGAGTTTTTAATTGGAGCTGTAGTTTTTTTCTGTGCTCTTAAGCTGATTGTCTAACTTGATGCTGATTTGTTTGAAAGACATATAAAAGAAATGCTGAATGAGTGGCTGCATTCAATAACAAAGGCTAGCTAGGGTAGCCTGGACAAGACGTTATGTTTTTAGCTTTATAGTTGGGTTTTCTGTCAAAATGGCTCCTGGAGTATAAACAACCAAACAGACGCATTCCAGCTGTAAGACTTAAACGCTCTCACAGTGTTTATTAGGGCCAGCTCTTTATCTGGTGACCCCCCCTCCTTCCTTTCCCTGCATTCTCAGGTTTCAGCTTTTTTCCCCTTTTTGCTGGGTCTGACATGGCTTTTAAACTGGGTTTGACGGGGTTATGCAAGTCAGAGAGGTGTATTAAGTTTACTTGGTTCAAAAGTCGAAGGACATGCATGGTTTTGAAGACAGGGGACTTTTGTGTTTCAGCATTTCCTGATAAGCCATCAATATCCAGGAAAAAATGGAGACGTTCAGGTGAAATATTAATTGTGTTTTGTTGAGCTTATAAGCCATTCACTTAGACCACCTTTTTAATACAATTTCAAGTTTTTCTCATTGAGAGAATTATAACCTACCGGGCATATGGCTGGAGATTTAAATAACCTTGTTGACGGCCTGAGAATGAGATTAAAAAATCGTTCCAAAGCTTGAAACAAAGTTATCCGGCTACCTGTATTGGGGTCGCTAAGCTCAGAAAACTGTGAAGAACGACGTAAAAATCTAAACAAGCACACTAACAGCGGCCTGCAAAAAAGAAACACTGCCGCCACAAATTGAACCAAGCAACTACGATTCACCTAACTGGGATGGTTTAATAAGAAAATGATAAACAACTGCTTTTTAGCAACTCTGATGGGACACATTACTCTTTTCCCTGGCGGGGGCCTTTTTAAATCACAATGTTAAAATGGTCAGGGCTCAGACACTCAATTGCCGTTTTTCAACTAGCACTTTGGGCCTTGCCGAGTCAAACTGAGCCACACTAGTTTGCTTTTCCATTACCAGTTCTACTGCACCGAGTTGAGCCACGCTGGCGATGGATCTGGCCTGAAGCAGGGCCAAGCTGCAGTTTAGCTACTGCTGGTGAAAACACGTTTCCTGTAATGCTGCGTCATAATAAGAGCTTTTAAATGACTCAATGGTAGGCTTTTATTGTGAAAAAGTTATTGTAAATGAAAGGTGTTTGTAGCTGAATTATTGGTAATTGGCGCATCATTGGTTTTACGACACATCTTCAAGCAGGTAGCCCAGTTGCGATGAAAAAGCAAAACCCCAGCTGCACCAGGCTGCCGAACCGAGTAGAGCCAGGCCAGCAGATGTAATGGAATAATGGCGAATGACTGTCAGCCATTGATGATGGATGATGGAATCATTGTCATTTCAGTTTGAATGTCCAGAGTATTGATCCCCTCATCAGTCGCCATTCAAACAGAGCAGTATTTCAGTATTTTCCATAGTAACCTATAATTCTCTTTACAGTTATTCTAACCCTATCGTTTTTCTCTCCACATGTCTCTTGGGATCACTAGAGGTGCCCTCAGGAGACGTCAAGCTGGCGACCGTAGCAGCAAAGAAGAGCAAGAAGGCTGAGGAGGAGGAGCAGCCTGCGGGACCTGCATCAGCACCAGCACCAGATGCAGCAGCAGCAGCAGCAGCAGCACCACCACCACCAGCAGCAGCAGCAGCAGCAGCAGGACCAGGAGCAGCAGCAGAAGAGGAGGAAGAGGAGGAGGAGTATGTGGTGGAGAAGGTTTTGGACCGCCGAGTGGTGAAGGGAAAAGTGGAGTTTCTGCTGAAATGGAAGGGGTTCTCAGAGTGAGTTTGAGTCTGTCTTCACACGTTTTTTTTGTTTGTTAGAACTTGCAGATAGCAATAACGTCTGAGCATTGAATCAGACCTCAAAATAGAAAGTTGATGATAAGTTGAAAATTGAGTTGAAAAAATTAGTTGAAAATCAAGATTTGCAGTCCCGCAGATAATCTTAACAAAATGTAATTTTAAAAAACATCTTCCATTCATGTGTGCTGTCTGCACCCGCCTTTCCAGTGAGGATAACACATGGGAGCCGGAAGAGAACCTGGACTGCCCGGACCTCATTGCAGAGTACATGCAGAAACATAAAGAGAAGGAGGAGAAAAAGAAGGAAGGCAAAAGGAAAGTTACCAATGAGGCCACGGGGGACTCTGAGGAACGAGGGAGCAAGAGGAAGAAGGAGGAGGTGAGCAAAGGAGAGGGGTTGCTCCACTCTATAACTCAGCTGTCAGCCAGAGCACAAAACATGTAACAATCTTTTCACAGATGATATTCAACATCTAGACACAGGTGCTTAGAGTTCCTTGCAGCATTACGTCCTGATCTTTCTTCTTTGGTTATATGTTCTCTTGTCCTTACTTGTCTTTAGGGTGAGAAGGCCAGAGGTTTTGGCAGAGGTCTGCAGCCGGAGAGGATTATTGGAGCAACGGACTCCAGTGGAGAGCTGATGTTCCTCATGAAGTGGTGGGTCTTCACTGTCACTTTATAATGTTAGGAAAAATTCTAAACAGGTGGAGCACAGTATTTCTCTGTCAGCAAGGTCAAAGTAAAATGATGTCATCATCTTTAGTGATCTTTATAAAAGGCAAACTCCAAGTAGAAAGATGGGGCTTGTATTAGCATTGCTGCAGCAGCAACGCTGTGTGGACACATGCTGCTCGGTGGTCCAGGCTTCATAGAGTCCACTGTTGAAGGCGAAGGTCAGTTGCTTTGTCAAGTTGCAGGTTGTCTCACCAGTACTTACTAGGAAGTGGAAAAGAGTGTTTCAAAGACAGTTCAGTTTCACTGAGATTCATTACATATCAAATATAAGTTTCTGAAACTGAACCACATGCTGATGACCCACTCAGAATTAAGCCGCCAGTTGGGTACTTCTGGTTGGTGGTGGTGCATGTTAATGGCTTGGCTAAAACATTTAATTTGATTATTGTTGGAGTAACATGATTCTCTCTCTTTTGTTCTTCCTCCCTCTTCTCTATGGCTTGTTTCCCCCATCTGTTAATTTTCTTTTTGCTTATCCTTTTCCCCCTTACTCTGCTCTTTGTCATCTGTCTCTCTACAACATTGCTCCTCCCCTCCCCCTGTGTGCTTCTTTCTCTTAAATTAAAACTAATAGGAAAAACTCAGATGAGGCAGATCTTGTCCCAGCCAAGGAGGCCAATGTCAAATGTCCCCAGGTGGTCATCTCTTTCTACGAGGAGCGCCTCACCTGGCACTCCTACCCCACAGAGGAGGAGGAGAAGAAAGAGGAGGAGAAAAAAGAGTAAATGAGTGGAGGACGAGGCAGAGGTGCAAAGAGGAAATAAAGGAAGTGTCGGAGTGCAGGGTGGGAAATCAACTACATGCTGGTGAACTGTTGTCCACGTAATTGATTCTAGCAGCTACTTTGGCAGAAAAATGAAGAAAATCGTTGGGATTGAACTGCCAACGTAGCTGACAGAGGAAAGAAGTATGTTTTCCTGCCCTGAAAGGAGATGGGCGTCATTTCCTCAAAAGATGCTCCCACCTGTATCTCTACTGACAATGTAAATTTTTCTTAAAGAGGTATGTTGACACATAGTCTCTCTTATGTCAAGCTACCTCTTCAATTTTCACCTTCATGTGAGAAGTGAGCTGAATGTTTGGCTGTTGCTGGTAAGTTTGTCTCTGCTCCCAATCACTTGCCCCAGTCAGAGGTCCTGTTTTAAGAATGTTTCAGCTCGTAAGACGGTGAACGTAGCCAGGGAATTGTGGTTGGTCAGAGAGCACAAACTTCCTTTCCTGCTTTGTCAGGATACATTGGAGGGAACTTCTTTTGAAATGGAATGAGGTGAGGTATTATGGAGGAGTGTCTCTTTTCAGTATCTGTTCTCTTCGTGCCACCGGAGTTCTCATAATAGTTGAAGAAAAGCTGTTCCTTAATTGAAACTATCAAATGCCAAATGATGACTGTACATTTCACTCTGACATGGACTGAATGACAAAGAGGGGTTACAGTCTATATGAAAAGACCAGCAGCCGTTGGCGTTGGCCTTTTTGTCCTACCAGCCACTGTGGCAGCCAACCAGCCAGAGCTCAAATGTCCTGCAGTTGTCTACTAAAACAGATTTTTTAAAAAGCTGACAGTTTTTAGCCATTCCAGCCTTGGGTGTTTCTGCCCAAAGCTTGTATTTTGTTTTCTGTTTGATTTTTAATGAACAAGTCTGTATTTGTTAAAACTGTGAGTTAAGGTTTTTGTACTTGTTTGGTGAAGGTTCAGAGTCAAACCGGTAGCTTTTCTGTGAATGTAAAACTAATCATCTGTTGTATTTCATGTGACTCAGTCATATGTGTTCTAGATATTAAAGTATGCATTAGGACATTACATTTCTACTATGCTTGATTTAGTGTCAGAACACAGTTACGATTAAGTACCGTAAATTCACCATCCATTTTCACTAGGACACAATATTTGTTTAGTATGAAGCCAAATAATAGCCTGCCAGCACGACAAGTGACCCATATCTAAGTGTACAGACTTTAGTTAATTCACTGGCAGTTGTGGCTGTTTTGTTTCCCAACCGATCATGACAGCTTAGCAGTTTTGTTAAAGCTGCTGTAAGTGATATATCCTTATTAGAATAAGCGTTAAATAGCTCTATATTACAACAGTAATCATTGTTATCGAACGTGGTCAGTAACCCATGTGTAAAGACATTTTCTGGTGTCCCTGCCCACTTTATCCAATCAGGACAGAGAACTCCAGAAAGAGGTGGCCTTCTCTGCTTGTGAACATGCAGAGAGCAGTTGTTTGCTGCCGCCTGGAGATTACCGCTGCTTATTCATTCGGTGATGTAGAGATGAGGGAGGGGATAGCTCACTGCAAAACGGACAGGAAGTCAGCTAAACAGACGACAGTGCTTACAGCAGCTTTAAGTTACTTTTTTATTGAAGCTGAGGCTGGCTGGTTACCTGCCAAAATGGCTGGTAGAGTGTAGAAACAGCAGCCAAACTCAGCATAAAAGCAGGCTGTAAGTTTCCATACTGCTATAGTGATGGGCACACTGGATGACTTCAGGTAAAGAGTTATGATTGTCATATAGCATTTAGCGTTTTACTGGGTCAGAATCGGTGTTAGGATTGGCAGTCCAAGAACTTGCTGAGACACCTGTTAACCTGGAGACTAGACCAGTAAAGTGTCAGGTACCAGCTGATAATCATTCAGACAGAAACACATACACCTAGACTGAACACTGTGCTAGGCCGACAGTCTGCAGGTGGCCTTTCTGGGGAGTTTATTTTCTCTGATGTTGACTTACTACAGCACCACTGTCAAGCTAAAGTTTATTTTTTTATGCTTCTGGAAATCTGATGCACGCTGGAGTTAATGTCTTGTTTAATAACTTGCTGGTCATGACATCAAATTGCAAGGGTAGGTAGACACGCATGCTCATACATTTTGAGCTGCTGCAACAAGCCTTTCTGATGGATGATCATCAAACATGTTGGCTTTATGCTGAGATAATGGCACCCCTGCTCACTTGTTGCCCTCGGTGTAAATGCGCCCCAGCTTGAACCCAAAGTTCACAAAAAGATGTTGGACAAGAGAATATCAGTGTGGGAACTGAGCAGCCATTTGTCAGTCAATTGCTGGCTGTAGTTTGTACATTGATCTACTCTGCCAGCCATGTTGGCAGGAAACCAGCCAACAAGCTGTTTTGGCTGATGGTTAAAGTGCCACTGTGGCTGGTAGGTGGAGGTTTCCTGATGAGACTGTCTCGCATAGATACATGCTCCATAAACGAACCCAACCGGGTTTTACTCCTGATGGAAAGTATGTTTAAAATCATCATTTCCACTCCTTGTTTTTTAACTACACACACACACACACACACTCAGCCACATGTGTGTTTTATAGATTGTATCATTTTAGCTTGCACTGGCCGGGCGACACTCAAGACATGATGCACGTTTGGACTATTTCTTGGTTCCACTTGCTTGCAGACCATCCTATGTTTAGATATTCATTAATAGAACAGGTTAGAACTTTTGAATTCAGCATGGTTAACATGTTGCCTCATATGAAAGGTCTTTCTCTGGTGTTCTCTCCTGCCTAATACTAATGTGTTGAATGTAGCCCGGCTGTGCTTATTTCTATGTACACTGTATTAAAGCTAGCTTAGTAGCTTCCTCTGTTCACAGACCCAGGTGAGCTAGATCCTTTTTCTCTGAACTGCCTTTTGTTGCTGGAGAATTTCTGCTTAGAGAACTGACCTTGAAGAGAAAACTGAATTCTGAAAGTATACTTATTGTAATGCAACTCCATTTTCCAGTGTACTCATTCTGCTTCACCTCATAATGCCTTTATTATTTTTTTTAAACATTTTCCTACAGAATTATCACTTTGTGACCTAACCCTCAGTTACATGATAAAGAGGAAAAGTAAGAACTCAAAGCAGCAAGCTATGTACCCCCCCATTAAGCTAATTAAGAGGTTTTTTTTTTAGGGTTTTCTTTTTTTTTTACTTCTGGTATTCAGGGCATTCTCATTTCTTCACTGTATTACATCAGTATTGTGAATTAAATGTTCTGCTTTATTACTGCCCTCTGTTGTACCTCACCACTGATGGGGAGCGATTGAATTAGCTGCACTTGGGTCTGCTAGTTAGCTTTTCTATCTTGTCTTTGAAACTTTTCTCTGTATTTAGTGGATTAACTTGTGTTGTCGTGTTGCATGTTTATTGGTTTCTCTTGCAATGTTACTCTCATGGCTGATATACTTTTAATTGTCTGTTTTAGACAATAAAGGTTTTTGTTTTCGTAAATGTTTGCACTTTTGAGTCTCATTTCTTTATTTTAATGGTACACGGGACATTCACCGATAAGCCACAACAGTAAAACCACTGACTGTGTGTGAGTAACATTGGTCATCTCATTACAATGCATTGTTCTACTGGGAAACCTTGTGCGAACCACACACTCGAACACAGACCACGTACACCCCTTCATAGCACCAGCACATCCTTGGATGGGTGGTGTCCACATGAATGCCAGGACCCTAAGATTCTCTGGAGGAATGTCGCATTGTAATGAGATGATTACTGTACTTCACCTGTCAGTTGAATCATCATAATTTGTAAAAACAGTAAAAAATAAAATGGGTCTCACTTTCACTGCACTGCTAAATCACACAGTTCACATGATCAGGTTTCACTTTTTTGAATTGACCAACCTGAATGGAGAGGAATAACGGCAGTTCCAGCTGTGGCACAAATCATCTTTGGCTCCCAGATACACTGTTCAAAATTAGTTATGGATATTGGGATATACCTGGACATCATGTGGTGGTGGGTCACGGGCATAGACACAACGCTACAACTGGTCCCAGAGATGCTCTATGGGGTACAGGTCGGGTGATGTCAGGGACACCAAACTGCTGGAGATACGTGGTGACCACAAGAGCACAATGTGGGGGTGCGTTGTCATCCATGAACATGAAGTTTGTCCAGCCAACATGTTGCCTGGCCTACTGCAGAACGCACACACACACACACAGCGGTCGTCTGGCGTTCAATCCATAGTGGGTGAAGCCTGTTCTGGATGGTCTGATCAGAAACATTGGTTCCTCTGACAGCCCTCACAAGTCTCTGGAGTTGTGTTGCAGTGGCATCCCAGTGGCGTAATGTGTAGGTCCTTAGATACTGTTAATCTGACCCATCTGTGACCATGAGGCCTAATTTGGGACCATTAAAAGCTTATTTTTGATAAAGTTTATATTGCAAGACATTTTATATAGACATCCACCTCAAAATTAAGCTCTACAGCCTATGAACAAATGTGATTTACCCTAGGAAAACACCATAATATACAATCACTTCACATGTCATTGTATTGATCCTGGTACCCAAGTAGACTCAGTAGAGCATACTTCTGCCAAGGCCCAACAGTCTCCTTAAATTAGGTGAAGCCTAATTCAAAATCGACAGCCCTCTATCTCTTTAAAGAGTCATATTTTCAGGTTTATACTTTTATTTGGGGGTCTTAGTAGAATAGGTTTACATACATTTTCCAAAAGCACATTATTCTTCTCATATGGTGCGTTGCTGCACCCTCCCTTTTTAGACTGTGTCTTGAACGAAAGTTTTAGCTACAGAGTGAGACATCTTGCCCATATTCAATCTTTGCATTACTTTATGGGCAGGATGTAGCCAATCAGAGACAAAGTAGGACAGATCATTCCAAACAAGGTAGTGTGATCTAAAATAACGCCGCTACAGCAGTAGCAACTGTATGGGGGCTGACTGCCTGGAGTGTATATATTTTATGATATACTGTATATAAATACACTGATCAGCCACAACATTAAACCCACTGACAGGTGACGTGAATAACACTGATCCTCTCATCACAATGCGATGTTCTGCTGGGAAACCTTGGGTGCTGGCATTCATGTGAATGCCACTTGACACACACCACCTATCCAAACACTGTTGTGGACCAAGTACACCCCCTCATCACAACAACACTACCCGATGGCAATGGCCCCCCAGCGGGACGATGTGGCCAGACACACCGCAAACACTGCTCAGGAACAGCTGGAGGAACACAATAAAGGGCCCAAAGTGTTGACCGGGCCTCCAAATTCACCAGATCCCAATCTGATCGAACATCTGTAAGACGTGCTCCCTTTGGTGTGGACTTTGGACTTCTTCACTTTGCAGACCTTTAACATGCACAAAAATGTTACATGACGCAATAAAGGAAAGGCAAAAACACAAAAAGCATAATATGACCTCCTGTAACCGTTTAACCATTATTTAAGCTCACCAGACCAGGGATCTGGATCAAATCGTGCTCAGTCATAGAATCCATACTCCTAAATATGCCTGACTTATTTATTTTTTGTCAAGATCCATGCATTATTACCTGAGACATTAACAAAAACTTTACTTTTACTTTATAAAATGTACCATCCGCCACAGTTTTAAAGGTACACTATTGGTCAAGTCAAACACAAAGTGGATTTGCTTTTGTCAACTAGTTTGTAAGAATATGATGACATGGGCTGGTTTCTGTTGTAAACCCCTTCTGCTCATCAACAAGATACTATCATTCTACATACTGTGAGCCTGTTGTGTAGTTTGTTAGAATACAATTTGTAAGCTGTATTATGAAGGCTGCACTGACTGAAGAGTCATTTTTCGATGTCATTGGAACAGGTTTAACCGGTACCATGATGATGTCAATACACCAAATTCAAAACGTCTTGAAACGATGAGAGGGCTTCTAAAAGATGTGGAGATTTTAAAGCTTCATTTGGAATACTTTTATTTTGATTTCTCTACAGCCCTTTTAACTTCTTTGTCAGAAATGTTGTGATTCCGAAATGTATTGTGCTTTAGCCCTGTGTATTCATAACCATATCTGATCAAACTTTGTAAGCACAATGTTATTGTAAAAGGCATCAAAATCACGTTGAACACAATTTCTTGTCTTTCTCCCATAGGCCCACTACTTTTTTGTTTTCGGTGTGCTAGCCTCTGTCTTTTTTTATTTCCAGAATTGTGGGGGGTTGTTGCTTTGTACTCGATCTAGTTTTAATGCTGAACTGCCTTTTGGAGAGCCATATACTCCCAGCAAAAACACATTGATTTTGTTTTTATTTTCCCTGAAGTTGCCCTCACATCAATTGGTCCTTACAATTTAAGAATTTTAGATTTTCTGTCTCTTCGCATTTATTTATTCATTTTACACCATAGGGAGTTCCTGTAGCTGATCATCAAAAAATGGCCACAACAAGCTTATGTCTTCATTTTGACTGTAAAGGACTGAATTCAGTGATTGAATGTAACTATATTTACTCAAGTATTGTAGTTAAGTACAATTATGAGGTACTAGGTTCTTCAGTATTTCCATTTCTGCCACTTTATACTTCCACTCCGCTATAATTTGGAGACGAATATAGAACTTTTTACTCCAATTTTTTTTATTTGATAACTTTAGTTACTTGTAACTTTGCCGATTACAAGCTGTAGCATTCTAACAGCATTTGGATGAAAAAAATGTATTAAAATAATAAGAAAAAATGCTAAATATCTGATCAGATAATAATTCAACCCAGAGTATACTGTACATTTAATGTATGTATCATTTCCTTATACTTATGCTTTATGTAATGCCAGAAAATTACTTTTTGTACTTAATTACATTTGATATCAGGTACTTTAAGACTTCAACTCAAGTACTGTTGGTTTGGGCGACTTTAATTAAAGTAATATTTTTACACTTGACTTTTAAGTACATTTTTTAACACTGAATACAACTGAACAAACACGACACCCAAAGAAATCCCTTTTTTTCTTTTTTTTTTTAATTTTTATTTTCTGATTGTTTTATTACAGAAGACAAAGTTGCCAGTCCTTGAATACCAGCAATCACATTGGGAATTAAAAAAATGTACAACATAAACAAGAGCTTGTTCCATCAGTGGTAATGAGCGGCATGCAGGTTATTACTTGGTGAATACTTAAATTTGGTCTTTTTAAATTTCAAAAACAGAGGATTTTGGTGACCATTTCATTCCACTGCATTGCTTTGCTATACAGGAATATGAAAGGGACACGTCTGTATATAGTAGTTTGATTGTAATGCTGAACATCCCATAGTTTCTTGTCAACAACAACAATAACAGCTAGAGTCGACAAAAAAAATGTTTGGGACCAGACTTTGCAAATAGAGAAAAGTACCTGATAGCATTTTCTTCTGGCTGTGCTCCTGAGAAATTCCACATTCACCAATAACACACATTTTGTTTATTATAAGCCATATTAATTTTTCAAAATAATTACTTTTGAAAAGAAGACTTCCTCAAATACATTCTATAATGTTATAGATTTAATTTGTAAATATGCCATTCTTAGCATCAAGACGTCAAACTGCTGTCATGTTTAATTCTTTGTAGTAATAGCTGAGTAAGAAAGAACTCCACTGAAATTCTGGTGACTCTGTGCACAACCACCAGAGGGTGACATGCTAACTTAAAGGAATTCACAAATCAGCCTTGAGTTTGGAGAAATGACGACATCAGAGTTACCCATCCTGAACGATGAAAACTTTAATTGCTAATATGCATAAATTAAAAATACATCCATATATTTTGTGCATTTGACAAACATTTTGACAACTTAGTACAGTTGTAATCAAGATCTGCCAAGATTGATAACAGGCTCCAGTCCTGTTTTGAACTTAGGTCATGTGTGGGGCTTCTTGTTTGAAACAGACAACAAGATTCACAGTTTGACTAATAGGTGTGTCAAAAATAAATAAAAATCGAACACCTGACTGTTACAGGCACATAGCAATCATGCTTTTAGTTACAAGAAAGAAAAAATAATACAGGCACCACTTAATGTAAAATGAGTCATTTCACAGTCACAGACTGTGTCACAGAAAGTGGAGCTAAACCTTGGGACATTCTGCTTTCTACTCCTCCCATACTTGAGGCCAATACATGTGTAGAGGAGGATTTTCTGAAATCGGCAATATGGCAGCCATACCACTTTTCTGCGATGAGTGACCAGGTGTGCACAGGTGTCAAAATGTTTGCAGCTCCAAGAGCTCTATCCACCACATTGTCCATGCTCCTATTTCCATCTCTGTCTGTTTTTACCTCAGAATCACATGGATGGCCCCAATGCATGATGACACATCATCCCACCTTGTTCTCAAACACTGTATATCCACCTTGAGGCATACAGCTGGTATTAATCTATCTTTCAGTTGCCACATTCTTTAATAGCTTACATAGACAAACAAAGTTTTAGCTTTTTGTGAATTGCCTTTCATACCTTCTATGTCAGTGAAGTAGTAGTAGTACAGTGCAATTACCAGAAAACCTACCAGACTCCAAGTCTGTTTCAGTTCAGTTCAGCAAAAACACCAAAATTGTAAATTCCATCTCTAGCTAGAATTTCAAAGGGTTCTGCAGAAGATGGTACCTAATATCTTGGAGTTTTGGTGCATAAAATGATTCAGTTTGGCAGCGGGGTGCTCTCTGGTTGCTGCATCATCTGGGAGCTGAACATACCCTGGTTTGATGTCCATGACCCCAAGTCTTTAGCCTGCTGAAGTGTATTTGAGGTGCTGCACCTCTATCAGGTCAAGGTGGCAAAACCACAACTTATCATCTGGGAGCTGAACATACCCTGGTTTGATGTCCATGACCCCAAGTCTTTAGCCTGCTGAAGTGTATTTGAGGTGCTGCACCTCTATCAGGTCAAGGGGGCAAAACCACAACTTCCCATTCTGAGTACCAGCAACCCTTCGTTAGTCACTCAGAGTCATTGTAATGTCTTTGACTGTTTAGCTGATAACCAGGATCCAGCCGACGAACAGTCTGTTTGCTAGTTTATCTCAATATGTTCAAGTCTCTGATGGAGCTGACGTGAGAGAAAACAGGACATAGACATTGAACCAGCATTTCCGAGGTCTGTTACCTCAGTGTTGTTTGAGTGTAACAAGAAGAACGTCTCATATCCTTTTCCAGTGTAGAAAATGTTTGACGTCATCTTGGTACTCCTCTCTTCTCAGGGTATGGGTGAGGAATTCATGGTACATTTGAGCACCTTCCATTACACAAGATAAAGAGTTCCTGGGCTCCTTCATCCACCAGCGCATCAGTGTTTTCCGTTTTTTTGGGGGGTGGTTTTGATCGCACGCCTGTTAAGGATCTCTCTCTTCTATTTTTTAATGGTTAATCCACCTTCTCACTTCTTCTTGTCCCTCTGTTTCTTGTTGTTTTTTGTCAGTGGTCCTCGTTGGCGTGAGGCCACTGTGACACTGCCATTGGGTTCAAAATCAAGAAGGTATTCCATCGCATCTAGTGGTCTTCCCTCCTCGTCCCTCAGCCTGGAAAAGACTTCTTGGTACAACATGCCCATTTGGTGATTCATTTCCTGCAGCTTCCTCAGGGCTTCCTGTTTCTCTCGTAGCAACCGTGAACGGTAGCGCCTCAAACCTGACACATCGTCACTCAGACTCACCAGCACATCCATTTTCCTCTTCCTGCAGTTCTGGGCAGCTATCTTGTTTTTACCACGGCGCCGTATGTCCCTAACAAGGGAAAGCTGATCCTCACTGAGTTGGCAGTTGGCCAGCAGGTCATTAAACTCTTCCACTGGCAGATTAACAATCAGCTCATTGGAGAACGGAACTTTCAAGGCTCGTGCACGACGTTCATCACGGCTCTGCATTTTGCTCTTGTATAGGGAGTGTCTGGAAGAGGAGTGGTGGTAAGGCTTTACATTGTCATGTTGTGGGGAGGATTTGGTTTGTTTTGTTGACATCTTGCCCAGGAACTGAGAGGAGGGGGGTGACCAGGGCTGGTTGTATGTGTGATCATGGCCAATATGCTCCAGCCAAGGAAAACCATTAAACAGCTTGTCATCCCCATAGTCAGGAAGGAAGGGTTTCTTAACATCTTCAGGGTGCCTTCCTCCTACTGCACCCATCTCCTCCTCTTCTAGCCGCTCCTGCTTTATGGTCACCTCAACTTCCATATCTGAATCAACTAACTGATACTCAGCATCCTCATCCTCATCTTCAGAGAAGGGACTTCCCTCAGCTGACACACAGGATGAAGAGGAGGAGGAAGAGGAATATGAGGAGGCCTCAGAAGCGCTTGGAGAAGCAGGGCTGTAGCTGAAGTCCACAGAGAGACCAGAGTCTGAGTCTGCCTCATTCCTGCCATCTAGGAGGAAAGAACAAGGTCAGGTCAAGGTTAGTCCGACAGTTTTATAGTAAGCATTTTGATTTTGCTTTAGTACACTCTTTAAGAAAGGTACATAGTTGAAAATTGTGTAAAAATTACCTTGACCCCGATTTTCTGTGATCACTGTACTAGGGCCGGTTTCCGGTTGGGCTACATCACGGTCAAAGTAGCCCTCCTCTTCCAGCCTGGCTGCCATCTCAGGACTGAATCCTTCTTCTAGAGCCAGGTCCAACAATCTGATCTCATTCAAGATGGCAGCATCCTCTAAGAGGTCAATAAGTGGGCTCGAGAGACCATCTTCATCTTCATCATCCTCCTCGTCAACCAGAAAGACACTAGACGGAGATGTCAGAAAGTCTTGGGTCATACCATTCCCCTCCAGAGGTGGGGTGAAACTGGAAGGTGTCAAGTCACGTGAATGAAAGTTGACATCGAAACTAGGGAGGTTTTCAGGATAGGGAACGTACTGTGTACTCAGACTACTTTCCATGGTTTCCACATGATCTTGTGTTAGCAGATTTAGGTTAAAGGTACTCAAGTTATCTTCTGCATTAAGACCCAGGCAGAAGTCTTCTGAAGGATCTTCTGCAAGCAGATCTGGAGGACTGTGCAAGTGATTCACATTACAGTTTTTCAAAGTGTCCCGTGTGTCAAAGGCTGAATGGTGGTCATCCAACTCTGCGCTGGGAGTGAGTGTAAACTGGGCTGGTTCCAGCTCTGACTGGCTTGGAGCCCCCAACAAACCTACAGAGAAATAATGAGAATTTTTGCAATATGTTAAGAATTGTGTGACATGCAACAGCGCCTTTGGTACAATCATTCGTGGAAAATTCAGGGAATAACAAATGGATGAGAGTTTGTTCTTTCAAAGAGCGTCTGGGAAGTTATTAACTCCTACATCAGAACCCCAACTAATTTTTCATTAAATCATCAAAGGGAACATGTTGCCCTTTCACTAAAACAAAAGGTCCAATTTAACTATACAAAGGTTTCAACTGCATCTTGAGGTTGCTCTCCATTAGAACTGAGCAACTCAATCCACTGAGTAAAGCCACTTAATGAGGTTGTAAGGCTTGACAACAAGTGACTGGGCCTTGTGTTGAGATTTTGAATTGGACAAGCTGCTGTCTCCAAGGATAACAATCAACATTTAAGTTCAATATTGAGGAATCATTGAAGTGTAGGGATACTGTTCTTCAGCTCTTACAATAAAAGTCAGCTTCAGAATTTATTTACCGTGATGCAGGGGGGCCTCCACCAGAAGGACCTCCGGATGAGCGTCTGTTGCATCTTTGTCATGGTTGTTACAGTTTTGCTGTGGAACTTCAGACCTGGCACCCTGAAGGGTCCCAGTTACTCTTGAATTCCGTGTGTGGTCAAATGAAGTCATCATGTCGACATCTGTGCTCTGGGGAGGAAGGATGAAAATGTATCTCAATTTATTGTGTCTTGGCTCACACATCTCATGGTTTCCTTTTATTCTATTCTCCAAGTCACCTCAGGCTCCATGATAGCCAACAGGTCCTGCCAGTGGAGCTCAATGTCCAAGGGGGGGTTTCCAGTCGGGGTGAAGGGGGGCAGCATGGTCTCTCTGTCTGGGGAGGGACGCTCCAGCTCTCCATCTCTACCGCCAACATCATGCAACTGAGGGACAAGAAAGCAGGAAAAATGCTGAGTTCTGCTCAACAGCAGAATGGACCAAAGAGAAAGGAAGAGGCTGGGCACTTTTTTTTGTGCATAAACGCTGCACAGGGACATTCAAGTGTGAACATAAAAACAAAATAAGGACTAATAATAGTACAAAATAAAAACATCAGTGCAAGTGTGTGTATGTGAGTTCATGTGCTGCATCTACAGTAAAAGAAATGAACGAATGCAGGGAAGATTAACGGATAACATTAGTGAGTTACTAAAGGAAAAATAATACAGAGACAGAAACCAAAACAAAAATACAACAAACATAAAAACGAGGGGGGAAAAGGCTGTACCTGTTCTCCTTCTGTAAAGGGAAAGTTTTCCTCAAACAGCCTCAGACACTCCTGGAAGGAGAAAGGAGTCTGCAAACAGAATGAGAGATAAAGAGGAAGACAGAGGGAGATAGGTTTAGAGAGAAAACAAGACAAGTGAAACACAGCCTTTTCATTTAATGACAGTCTGGACCATCTCGTTGAGCTACCCAGCAATATCCATGTGTTTTTTGTGAGGGCCCTGTCGCACCAGGCCATAGGCAAAAATCAGGGCCATCAGTGAGTGTCTGAGGCTCTAGCTGTTGTGCTGTGTTCCACACCGTTGGCACTTTTCAGCCGATTGAGCATGTAGAATAATCTGTGAGAGAAATTACTCTGATTGGCTGTACAGCTAAATGAATCAGTGTGCAAGAAGAGACACAGGAAAAGAAAGGAGTGTGGTTGGGAGGGAGTCATGCTATGCGGGGTCGAGGTGAAGTCTGAACAAACGAGTCTTGAGTCTTTTGTGGAAGATGGCGAGTGATTCCGCTGTCCTGACTTTGGTCAGGAGTTCGTTCCACCACTGAGGTGCCAAAACAGAGAAGAGTTGTGACTTGGCTGAGCAGGCTTTGCTTGCTCTCAGTGATGGTGGTACCAGCTGGCCGGCTGATGTAGTGGAGCTTAGTGTTTGGAGGTAGACGGGTGCAGTTCCGTTGACGGCCTTGAAGGCCAGCACCATCGTCTTGAATTGGATGTGGGCCGCAACAGGAAGCCAGAGGAGGTCACGGAGGAGGGGGGTCACATGGGAGAATTTGGGTAGATTGAAAACGAGGTGTGCTGCAGCGTTCTGGATACGCTGCAACGGTTTAGTTGCAGAGGCTGGGAGTCCAGCCAAGAGCGAGTTGCAGTAGTCCAGGCAGGAGATGACCAGTGCTTAGACCAGGAATTGCGTTGCGTCCTTTGTGAGGAAAGACCGGATCCTGCAGATGTTGTAAAGGGCAAATCTGCAGGATGAGGGCCACAGCAATGATGTTGGGGGCGCAGGACAGTCTGTCGTCGAGGATTACGCCCAGGTTCCTCGCAGTCGACGAAGGCGATACCGTGACATCCTTCGACAGGGACAGACAGGTCCATGTGAGGGCAGTCCTTCCCCGGGATGAAGAGGAGTTCAGTTTTACTAAGGTTGCGTTTGAGGTGAGTTGAGTTGTTTCCTTTCACACAGGTGCGGTCGTACAAGCTAGTTGTTTGTCAGCTGTTGTCGGGTGCAGCGTCATGGTCAAGACACAGGTGACATGAGTCATGTCAAGCTCAGTCAAGCTGCCGGGTTAGTTGAGTGGATCCTTAGCACTTTATGAGAAATTTGGACGCATTCACATGTCTGCCAGAGCATGAATAATTAATATCAGCAAGAAGCAGGTGGTTGGATCAGAGGTTCTAGTCAGACACCACAGTCTGGTTGTTGAGAATCACAACTTTATGGACGGTCCCTTATTTCCAAAACACAGTTTCAGTCTGACCCACATGTGGCAAGATGAGTGTGAGGCTTCCCAAATATACACATATTCTTTATCTTCAACATATCTGTGCATGTTACTGTACATGTACCCTGGGTGTAACAGGCACCTGAGGTGCAGCTGCTAATTTGTGTCACTCATGCTTTTCGATTCTGCTGAGCTGGCAGCTGTCCAGCATTTGAAGATGAAGCGTGGAGATCTGATTGCAAGCTTGACAGATGCTCTGATCACCTCAGCTGACACTCGGTATATATGTGCACCTCAGTGGTCGCACCTTTCACTTTCCCCTTTCACTTTTATCCTGCCGGCTCGCTTTTGTAACCTTTAGGCCACCACTGCCCCATTTTACCTTATCTTTTCTTGTGGCTATTCATTTTAGTGTTTTTGTTTTTGTTTTTTTTAAAATATTCATTCTCTCTTATGCCCTGATAGTAGAGCCATGAGCACTTTATCATGTTTTATTAGTTTGTCTCTTGTCAGTGTTGTTGTAAAACATGTGTCGAGATGGATGCCTTGACTTCTACTGCAAACCAAATCTACCTGTTGGTACAAATAAAGTAACCTGAACCAGACAGCGTTCGCCCAACAAACCAACATCCCTCATGTTGTTAAAGTGACTCAAACCCTCCCAGAGATTTGTTTTCCTTAAAGGAGAAAACACTTATTATTATCACAGTGTGATGATGATAAATCTTAGTCCAGGTCCAAGATTAATTTATTTTTCTACAACACAGGGTTTCACAACGAAATGCAAGTTGTATTCCCTTTATGCTGTTATATTATTCGTACTATGTCTTACCTGGTCTTCTTCATTCTGAGTTAGCTCTCTGTTGTTAGCACAGCCATAGGAACCTCCTGGCCCGCCTTCTTCTGCCCTGCTGTAATGCCTGCGCATCTGGGCCAGGTCTTCCTCCTCCTCCTCCTCTTCTTCCCTTCTCTCATCCAGAGCACCATTGGGATGAAGTACATGATACACGTCTTCCTGGTTGTGAAGACAAAAATGAAGTCAGTCAGTGAAGCCATTACACCACAGGTTCTCGGAAAACTCCCGGCAGGACCTTTACACCAGCTCAACATTTATTCTGCTCAGTTTAATGATACTTTAAATTAGAATTCATTTGAAATCAACACAAAACTCACATCTTATTAACAGTTACTTACACGACTTGAAAGTGGTATCACTTTTCTCATCTAGTAAGCCGATATGCATATTTTCCAAATTGTTAAACTAGTACATTTCTCTGAACCCAGCAGATATACAATACTGACTCCACTGGATTTTAAACCCAGAACCTTTTGCATGTAAAGTAGATGTAATAACCACGACTCCAGGAAACCTCTGCCATTGTTAACAATGGTGATGCTTTCAATAAAGCAAAGGAAATAAAAAAAATGTGTTTAATGAGTACTGATGATAAGTCGTGATCATTCAAGCATAATATACAATAATATAAAGAACAATTATTCTGTTTGTATAAAGCAGCCACAGCTCCCATGAGGCTTTGACACTGTACCAGCGGGTAGGTCTCATGGAACATGTTAGCACTGGTCAGGCTTGGTCGACTCAGCGTCTGTGATCACATTTTAGTGGGTGGTACTTTTCTATAAACCCCCTGATCTTTACAGAGATGAGAAAATGTGGCTTTTCAAATAAGGACTTGTTCAATTTATTTCTTGGACATGTATTTGCATTATACCATTAATAGAAATACATTTCCAGACATACAATTTTACTACATCGAGTGATTTAAAAGCAACACGTGTCACCATGCTAACCAAAGGAATTGTAAAATGCTGTTGTGCTCTCCTCTATACTACCAGCCTTGTATGTACAGAATGTAAAGGCTCATGTTTTACCCAGAGACAGACAGTAAGGCTCAGAATAACTGTAACCTTCTCCTGACCTGGCTGGGGGACTTACAGACAAACCCAGAGACCCTCAACAGCTGGCCAGCAAGAACACGTATGTGACTGAACATGTATGAGTCAAGCTTTTGCACACAGGCCTCACTACAGTACATCGGTGGTTCATTAGGCAGTCTTTGTCAATGCCATGCTGATATACCTTTTCAACTAAATAGTTCCAGGAACTACAGGTGGATGATGGGTTGGATGTGGGGCTTCTGCAAAGCTATATAAACAACAACTGACATGGTAGCCTTTGGATGAGAGGTGTGGCACCAGCCACGCAGCAAAAAAACAGAGCTGCGCACTTGCAACACCATGATTTAAAGGGTGTGAGATGGGCTCTGCAGACAGCAAGTATAAGGTACTGGTTGCACGACGTTTTGAACTTTCTGTATGTGAAGCAGATGTTATAACAGATGTGATTGCATTATGGAATTATACACCTAGCCAGTAATAATATTGTTGTTGTTTGTATTGTTTTGTAAATGGTGGTAAACATGTCAAAGTTTAAAAATGCAGTATGTAAATGAAATGAACTGAATTAAGCCTTTGAAAATCTTTTCCAACTACTATCTGGTGTGAAGTGATGTCTGCTATGCAGCTAATAGTGAGGAATCAGTCTGTTTGGATTATTTCATGAACATATTACTAGACATAACTTACATAATAAATCAACATGTTCATTACCCACTGTCACGGTATGTCCTTAATCTGGTGTCATTTGGCACAAGTGGGATCTTCTCTTTCCTTCCTGCAACACTGCTGAATAAGAAGCACCTTGTGTATTTGTGTACATTTGTTTACATGCATGCCTCTGGTTCAGTGGGTGTTGGTGCAGTAAACAGGGGGGATTGCAAAACTGGGGGACGTAAATGTGTGTCGGGACGCAATGGGCCAGTGATCAGGTTTCAAAACAAGCCCGTTGGTCACAAGGCCAGGACGAAGCTAGTAATGTGTTTTGTGTGTGTGTGTGTGTCTGCCATTTGATACATGAAGAGAATTTAAAAACACTGTTCAGTTTGACGAAGGGAAGGTAACAGCCCACCACGTATTTCACTAGATCTCTATGTGCTATATCAAGGTTGTAATGTCCTCTATGTGTGTGTGTGTGTGTGTGTGTGTGTGTGTGTGTGTGTGTGTGTGTGTGTGTGTGTGTGTGGCAGGCAGGCAGGCAGGCAGGCATATAGTCGTCCACCTTGTAAAATTACATTGATGCTGCTTTTCCACCGAAATTAACAAGTCCACACAGGTTTTTTTAAACTTGGGTAAACTCGCTAAAAATCGCCTATTGACCTCATTCCCGCAAGGCAGCCCATCTGTGATTTTATCCGAAGCATCATGTTGTGCGTCACTGATATCACATTTCACATTACAAATACACCGAAAACAGATGTAACAGAAAAGAAAATAACAACAACAGACCCATTGTGAAAGAAGCATCTGTAAAACGGTGGATAAATTAGATTGAGCGTCACAACCCCCGCAAATTTGACTAGCTTCACTGCCATAATTTGAGCCATTCGGTCCAATAACATTTGGAAAGTCCAGAAAGGCGCTTAAAGCACAATTAAATTATTTTATCCCCATTCATCTCCATTCAAGTTAGCCGGCTCTGTAGCCAATCAGGGTATTTTCATAACCGGAAAGTCAAGCTTTTTTGGCTTCAAAACACCACTGAGCAGCTTTCACAGGAATTTAGGGGCTCCACCTCCAACACTGTGTCCAGTAATAAAACATCCTTGAATAGACTGACAATCCCAAAATGCTTCCTTATTTACGCTCCACCACTGCATGTTGAAACTTTTCATGGTGAAATTTAGCATGTTCACCCGGGTCTTACATTTAGATCAAAAAAAGGTGAGGAATTCACAAACAAACCAGAATCTATATTTTATCTTTTAAAAAGAAAAAGTCCAAAATGTAAAAGTTTCAATCCTAATATCAGACGGGAAAGGTAAAAAATGAGTAACAACAAATGACAAAAATATGTTAATTTACTTAGCTGTAGTTGACCAAACAACAAACACATTATTAAATGTTCCCTAAGTTAATAAGATCGCTATGATTCAGTCACTAGTAGCCACTATCGTACACACACTATACTGTCAATAATACTAAACAGAATAATAATAAATAATAAAAATGCAAATCTTCACTCACTATTACATGGGTTGTAATTGGTGTGTAATTCATGACAATGTTCTGCAGAATAAGTATAATAGAAGAGTCACTGTTACTCTGACACTGAATCCCTAATAAACTGCTGCGCCTGTGTATGTGTGTATGTGCATGTATTCCTTACGTTGTGGGGACTTAAATGTGTTTACAAAGTCACATAGTGGGGACCACAATGTGCCATAGTGTTAATCACATTTAAAGGTGAAGACTTTAAGTTTAACATTAGCTTTGGTTTATGGTTAGTGTATGTGTGTGTGTGTGTGTGTGTGTGTCTCCGCACATGTCCAGACTGGTCATGTAGGCCAATATGCGGGCTATTTATATATTGTACAGTCTGTGTTGTGTCTGATTGTGTGTTCTGGAGTCTTTGGGAGTTTTGTTTTGTCACACTGCAGTTTGTCTGATCAGTCAGAGTGATTATTTACATTGTTTTAAGTCTGTTTTATGGGCCAAAGCTTGACCAGGCATGTACCAGGCCAGGCAGAACATTAAGCCAGTGGTGCCACCCAGATCAGCTGATCAGTGGATGTCCCTTACCTATGTTATCTGACTAAAAGAAAATAGTTTAATATTTTAGAAAATACACTTATTCGCTTTTATTTTACAAGAGTGAGATGAGCTGACTGACACCATCTAATGTCTGTGTTGCATTCAAAGCTGGAGACAGCCTAGCTTAAAAATACCAGGGTGAAACAAGATCCAAGTCCCTCTAAAGCTTGTAGACAAACAGATAGGAAACAAGACTTGCACTCTGTAGAGTGCATACCTCCATCAAGGCCCAGCAGTCCCCTTTAATTGAATCAAGCTTAATCTAATATCAAACTGGATAGCCCTGTATCTATCTAAATTTTAAATTACCCATGTCAACAAACATCATATGTGTAGTAGTGTAAAGTTTTTTGGAAATAAGGTTACATGAGGCAAGCATTACCTCCATTGTAGTCTCCTGGTACAGAAAGTTTCTCCTCACTGTTTGAATGTGCTTAGATTTTACAGCTACTCTACTGTTCAGCTGTGGAATACTTAATGCCATACGTCCTCTTCTTTTCTGTAAACATTAATCAGGTTACTGATGACAGGTTACTTATGTCTCCAGGGCTACTGTGTTTTTGTAGATTTAAAAGGCGTTTTCTCTCCAGCTGGTGGTGTCTACTGTATTTCAACAGTACCAACTGTATTGCTTCATTTTCCTTATGAGGTCATCTATGGTGAGGTGGTGTTTCCTGATGACTCATCTGACTCTGACTCATCATCTCACATGACACTCAGTTTTAGTGACAGTTGAAAACAAAAACAGCACTCTTGTCCTCTTTAGTAATGTATAATGTATATCATTTATGTATAAATAAGTAGCCTAGTTGAGTCTTCTGTTCCTTTATAAATCTTTATAGGGCTACTGCTCAGGTGTTTTGGGGATAAGTTTTACTGCTGTTTAGCCCTGGAAACCAAACAATTTTGTTCTAGATGAAACTAATGTACATTTTAGTATCAGTATCACTTGTGATTGGACTGCAAATAAACTCTTGTAAAAAAACAAATACATAATAATATAATCTGTAATATAATAAATATATGTGCAGAAACGTTTATGTTAGGTTATTTGGTCCAGAATGCTTTCAGAGGTCATTTCAGGTTCAAGGGTTGATGTGTGTGTGTGTGTGTGTGTGTGTGTGTGTGTGTGTGTGTGTGTGTGTGTGTGTGTGTGTGTGTGTGTGGCGGGTATGTCCACTTTACAAAGTGATTAGCCAGGTGTCCGCATGTGAGAAATTATTAGGATCTGAACTGAAAGTCTTACAAATGAGTGCAGCACATCAAATGCCCCAGAGGGTTAGATTGTCCAAAAATGTGCACTATTACCCCCATTTCAATAAGCATTACCGTTCTCTGTGATGGCAGGCTTTTTGCCCCACCTTTCAGCCTGACCATTCATAACAGCTATAAACACTTCTGCCTTCAAACATGGTCAATCAATATGACGTACAAACTAGTTTTTTTCAAGCGTACCCAAGCCTTGAGGCCCACTGGCTAGAAACACATTCATTCACTCAAAGACAACACCTGTGGAACTGTACATAGACGAGGGTTTTTGCTGTAGGTCTCACAGGGTTATAGTATGGACAAAGGTCAATAGAGATTGCTGATCTGAACGAAACATAACAATATCAACCCTTGAACCTGAAAGTGAACTTTGAAGAGATCTCTGAGCAACTAATTTAATAGCATAATCATTTCCGCATAAGAATATATTTTTTCTCATGGAAGCCAAAACTATATTGGCAATGAACTATAGAACTCATAGCAGGTTGCTGGATCTGCGACAACCCTTTAATACTGACACTGGTGTGTGACATTTGGCAGGTAGACTTCAGCTTTGTTTCACAAAAATATATGCTACGTCACCAAAGTTTCACTATAAAAATGAAAGGTTCCAATTCTGGAGACATGGCAGGTAGTATCAGATCGTTTCAATCTTGGCTAAAATGTGGAGGTTCTTCATCAAGGTCCCCACTTCTGATGCTACTCAAGAACAAGCTGAAACACCAATCCTACATGTTCTTAATTGCAGTGCGAATTGAACATCCGTACCTCTTTGTCCTCCTCCTCCTCGTCTTCCTGCATGGTACCAAATACAGCTCTGGATTCCACAGACGGGGCAATTCGATCTCTCTCTACCCCATCAACTGTTCTCACCAATGGGGAGGTCTGGTCTGGAAATTCCATAGGGAGAGGATCTGGCTCACGCTGGACCAGCCATGCCTCCAGCTCTGCATGAGGAACCTATGGAAAGAGATATGAGACTCTAGGTACTGTAAAAAATGAGATATTTCAACATTTAACAAATCTTTCCTCATGATCTTCAGCAGTTTCTACTTGGTGGCATTCCTTCCATTACATTTGGGGTTTGAGGGGTTGGAGAAGGAGTCAAAGATGTGGTGTAAGACATTTTGAAATTTGGAACCTTTAACAATTTAAGCAAATGTATTAGAGTTCTTAAAGAACATCCAGTAATAGATTCATAAGTGGAGGCCCCAAGAAGAGTTGTGTCTAATCATATGAAATTAAACTCCATTCCCTCAGACCATATAGACAGATATGGAGATGGACATGATTTCCAACCTGTAGTCTGTCCAGAGAGTGGACCCAGCCCAGCAGCCTCCGTGCTGTGAAGAACCCATCCAGGTCTACATTCTTGGGATGCAGGCCGTGACCGTCCTCCAGGCGGTTGCGGAGGTTGTGGAACTGTGTCTGGGTCAATGCCGAGGTGGGACCCAGGATCATGTTGTGCCAGGAGGGAGGTAGGTAGGGCTCCAGTCCCACATCAACCCTCACTCCACACAGGCTGAGAAGGATGGCCATCTGGATAAGGCCCTCTGTGAAGTATTTCTTTAGGTACAGCATGGTCTTTGATACGTCAGGCAACGTGCAAAGGGTCCAGGCTCAGCTCAGTCACCACCACAATGAGTGCCTCATCTGTTGAAGTGTCCTTGAGAAAAGTGAAAAGTCCCTAGAAGATCAAGAGAAGGCACTGTGCCCAGTTTCTCTGTTAGTCTTCTTTCCTCAAAGCTGATTGTGAACTTCACAGACGTTTCTTCCTGTGAATTAAGAGTGCAGGTTACTTCAGAGCAGAAGAATGACAACACAGGCCAAATATTATATTTCCTTACTGGAAAATATATTACTATTATGTTCATTATAATCTGACAAATGTTTGCTCAATTAATCCATTCAATTTTCTCTACTAAAATTAAGAAATGTTGGAAAAACAGATTTAAATTTCCCACAAGTTGATGCATTCAAGTATCTTGTTTGGTCCAACCAACAGCTTTACACTTATTGCTATTATATCTGTACGGTAATTATGGAGCCAGCAGCGGGTTATCTTAGCTTAGCACAAAGACTCCTCTGCCTGCCCTGCAATGCCACACTGCAGCCATAAGAGTCTAGATATAGTTAAGACAGTTTAATCTAATATTTCACATCCTGAATTTGTTTTACTTTAGTTTTATTAAATCTATAATTAATCATAAAGGCATAATTATGCAAATATAAAAATATGTATCTTTAAATGTTGAAGTCATGCTCCAAACAAGCAGGCAGCATTATCACCAGAGTAAGCACTAACTGCTGCTAACTGCAGCTGCCTTTGGCTAGTTAGCTTGCTAGCTGTGCAGCTAGCGCTCCTATTGGAGTCTATGGGACTGGGAGCTCAGAGCACAGGGCGAGTGTCGGTGTGGTTTACTATTGAGCTGTCACTTCTTGACTTATAGTGGCTGGGGGAAGAGCTAGTTAGCATGCTAAATTCAGTAGACATCTCTGCCACACAATACTTAGATGTCTTTGACATTATGTCAAAACTGATATTTCTTCACATTTTGTTGATGATTTTGTCCGATCTTTGAATGTTTTGAATGCTTACATATTACACCTTTAGACAAAGATATCAAATGAATGGTAGTCAAAACTACAAAGACGACATTAAAGTTTATTTTTAAATTGCCCTTTGTTACACTTGGCCCCCGTCCCCCCTACTTCTACAGCACAATAATTTTGACAGCACTATACTATTGATAACAATAACGGCACTACAGTTATCAACACTAATCTTCCATTGTCAGTGCAGCCTGACCTGCTGAGAGGCAGCAGTTGAGATGTTTGACAGTTTGTATGAGGCGATAAGGAACACAGGCACACAGACAGGGCAGAGCCGGCCTGAGTTACCACTCCCAGAAACTTCGACCTACTTCTAGAAAGGGTTTGGTAACCACCTGCCTGCCCTGCAATGCCTCACTGCCACCACATGATGTAACTGCCAGTGTTCGCCTGGAAAACCCCCTTTCCCTGTCTCTTGACTCCTACAAGACACTGGGTTTACCTTTCCTGTTATGGTAACCTGTTTACAGAAGGTGCGGTGGAACAGCTGACTTGAAAAGACTAAAACTTTTCAGCACCACCTCAAGACCCAGGGCTATATATAACACAGTACACTTACATTTCTATAGTTCAGTGTGTCACCGAACACATGATGTTGTCAAGTATGATCTTGTACTATGCGGTCTAGAGGAAATTTTAGGCTTAGTATTAGCTCATGGTAACACTGTCTGGTGTAACATTAACAAGTGTTATACTGTATGATGCCTTTTATAGCCTGACCAACACTGGATTTTCTGGGCTGATGCCAATATATATACACACACATATATATATATATATATATATATATATATATATATATATATATATATATATATATATATATATATATATATTATAACAAGATAATACCATCTGTGTACTGTCACAGTAAACTTCTCTGGGAAATTAATAATTATACAAGTATCTCTCCCTGCATTACGCTGAGTATAAATACGTCAGCACATTTCGGACAACATACACACCCATGATATATCTGATATACCCTGATATATCTGTGATCTGTGAAATATCAGCCAACAAAAACATCCAGTCAATATATTACTCCTTTAGCGACAAAGCACCTATGACAAGAAATTTACCCAAATGGCTTGCACATCTCTTAGAGGATCAATGTGCAATTATTTTAGTTTAAACGGTTTAAATATCAACAAAAATGATCATGTGATGGTGAAGAAAGATTACTCCAGTGATACGTGATGCCCCCTGTATGTTTTGAGTATGAATTTGACAGGTGGCCAATTCTCACATATTACACCTTTAAAGAGAACATTTGTTTCTTTGTTTATTGTTGTTTGACTTCTTATAATATGTGCAGTGTATTTCATTCCTGTCAGTGTAGTTGTTATGTGCTGTTTGTTTCTGTGAACTACAGGCTACATTTTACAGTATAATACTATGGACCTGTCTAATAGCCAACTGTGTTGGTTAAGAGGTTACCATTGCATGTGGTCAACAGCAGCAGTACTCATGTTACTCAAAGTTCTTAAGTATTACTGGCAGAATACACTCAAAGTATCGAAAGTAAAAGTACTCCTAATACACATAAATGTCCCCTGTGTGTGTTATTACTGATGCAACACTGTGTAAGAAGCATTTTATTGTTGTAGTTGGTGTAGGTGAAGTAAATCTGAACTATATTACATACTGCGAGTAATGTCATCTATGACAAGATCATCATATGTTTTATATCTAAAGTATTAGTTTGTAGGGTAACTGCTAACTAAAGCTGTCAGATGATTGTAGTGGAGTAAAAGAACAATATTTCCCTCTGAATTGGAATGGAGTAGGATGAAGCGAAAGTACTCAACTAACGTAAAAGTATCTAATTTGGGTGCTTGATTGCAGTAGGCTACTCGAGTACACTTGAAATGTAATTAGTTACATCCCACCATGCCTCGCACTTCCGTTAGACTACTGTAAATACTAATGTAAGTGTCTGGTCTGACTGGATGCTCTGTCATCACTGCCATCATGTCTCCTGTTGTGATCCTCTCTCTGTGGATCAGCCGGAGCAACAGGTTGCACAATGTTTTCATCACAGCTCAGACAGCCAGGACCACGCCACGTTTTTAAAATCCTTCCAACACGCACAGAAAACACCGCAACACCTCAGTTACTGACAACTCGCGGGAGAACAAAGATAGGAACATTACGGGAACGTAACAGGAACGTAACAGGAACGTAACAGGAGCGTCAGAGTGATTCAAACTATGAGATCACTTCTGATTTGACGGGTGTTTTTAAGAATAATGTAAGAAAATGAGAGGAGTGTCTCTTACCAGAGTGCTCAGCGGTGTGTCACAGTGTTTCGGTTCTGTCTGACAGTCACACTCTGTCCCGGCTTCAGTTTCTCTTCTGAGAGCGCTGTGTGAGGGTGGGACCTTATAAAGCCACACCACGTGATGACGTTGGAAAACCCCTCCCTGGGAACACCCACTGAGCATGTGTGTGTTGCGTGTGTTGTGTTTGTGTTGCGTGTGTGTTGGCAGGAGTGTGCATGTGAAAAATATTGTTGTGAGAAAGCGCCACAGATACCACAGATACTCCATTACAAGTTAAATCCGTGTGTTCACAATACGACTTAAAGGAACAGTTCATCATGCTGATGAAAAGTCAGGTGAGGTTTTTTTTAGTCCACAAAACATTTCTGGAGTTGCATCATTCTCCTAAACAACTAAAGCACCTGAGGATGTAAAAAACAAGCACCCCCAAAAAAGACATACAGCTCATCCAACATCACCCAAACCCTGAGATCCCAGACGGATTTTAAGTTTTTTTTATTTACACTCTTTTGTTGGCTGAGGTCTTCACTTGGGTCTTTTCAAATCAATTTAGGATCTCAAAAAACGTATCAAAATCATAAAATGACTCGTCTGGTGTAAAAAAGTTAAAGAGTCTGAGTCCAGATCACAAATTGATTTGAAAAAGACGTCACACCCTTTCGTGCGTGGTCCAGCGTGTGCACTCAGCTAATGCTTTTCGCTCAGCAGCTACAGCAAAGGTTACGACTTAGGAGGTGGGGGTGTGAATATGTGTTTTTAAATCAGTTTGGGATCTTGAAGCTTCGGCAGACTTTTTGCAGTTGTTTTTAACATTTTAAATCAAGTCCCCAGATGCTTCAGTTGTTTAGGAGAATGCTGCAACGCTGTTTTGCTTGTTCAGTAATATTATTATGTACAGAATCAAGAGGAGAAATGGTGTATTTATTTATTTCAAAATGAATTTTTTTGGCCTTTGTTTGACTTCATTGATAGGACAGCTTCAGAGATGACAGGAAACAGGATAAAAGAGAGGGGGTGACACACAGCAAAGGGCCCCATGCCAGGGGGCCCAAACAACTGGGGTCGCTGCAGCGAGGACAAAGCTTGTGCCTCTTACAAAAACCTGTGCTAACATGTTGATGTATCAGTATTAACAGTATAATTATGTCCCATAATTCAGAGCGGACATTTTCCTACAGAACCACTTCATTCACTTCTGATATTTAAACTACATAAAGCTGATAACAGCTTTATGTAGTTTTTTTTTTTAAAATACATACAAAACTAATAAAATATAATGCACTGTTAAATATTAAACCAGTGATATTAAATCATTTTAGCTTGTGCCCCTCACAAAAACCTGTGCTAACATGTTGATGTATCAGTATTTACAATATAATTATGTCCCATATTTCAGAGCAGACATTTTCCTACAGAACCACTTCATTCACTTCTGATATTTAAACTACATAAAGCTGATTACAATTCTTTACTTTTACCCAAAAATGAAAATTCATCTCCTCCCCCCATGCTGATGGAAAGTCAGGACACCCGCTCTACCAAATGAGCTAATGGGCGCCCCAGAAATGGTGCATTTTCATACCTGACCCAAAGCCATGTACTAAAGCTAGTTTGTGGTATATCATCAACATCAACACCATTCGGCACACTCTTTAAGAGATGGTTTCAGGGACTTTTTATGAAATTGTGTATTATATACTATGTTAGCAATTCAAATATTTAGCAACAAAAATACCTTTCATTCTCTCTGAATTAAATAAACAAAAAGTTTGTGACCTGAAGATCCTGATGATCAACAACATACAACAGGACATTCCAATGAACAGCACTGCAGTGGTAGAGTGTGCTTTACATTTGAAGGCCCTGACACAGTTTGTCAATGTCGGGGCGTCAGTGAGCAACTGCTGCCTATAGTTGTTGCGGTGTGTCCCGCACCACTGACACTAGTGGGTCCTTGTCAGTGTTTTTTTTGGCCGATTTTTGGTGACAGTAATCACTCTGATTGGCTCTTCCGCTAAGGGAATCACAAGTAGAGAAGTGGGAAAAGAAAGGGAAAGCCCCGTGAGCCTGTCGCTGTAGTATCCATGATTTCACCCACAGTGCAGTGTTTCCTTGTTTTTCCTCTCCGTCTCTTCAGAGCCATATGCTCCTTTTTATCAAACATATTCTAGATAAGAGATAGCCATGCTAGTAAGAGTGCTGTCAAGAATGCTGATTAGTTTCCCTTTTTGAATAACAAATACGAACGATGTGATGGCATGGAGAGTTATTACCGCTCACACAGGAGCAGGACATATGAGCTAGTTGGTCAGCTGTAGACTTTGCTGTGTGTTTGAGTGCAGCTTATTGGCCGAGGCACAGCTCGCACAACTCATGTACCCGAGGTTCTTCGTTCGGTTGAGTAAGTAGTTGTATTATTTTAAACTTGTGATTGTAAATTAATGTATTTCTGTTCTGTCTTCATTATATCTTTTCCTATTTCATCACTCATGGAAGCAACAGTGGGAATAATTAAGGATAGAAGTTTGGTGATTAAAATAAAAGCAGGATTTCAGTTTCATTTTTTGTTTTTTTTGAGAGTGAAGGTTTACAGACACATTTCTACAGTAATCAGAAAGAGTGTGTCATCATCTTCCTCATCTTCCATTACACAGAGTCTCTCACAATTCATACAAGGCTGAAGTATTCCAGTGCTCGACTGCAGACATTCTATACCTTGAGTCCTTACTCAGGATCCCCACAATCCACATTGCATACTTTTATTTCCTGTGCATTCAATCATCAATCTCAGCTACTCTTGCCGTATGTTAAAGGGTATGAACATTTTCTTCCTAGTGGAGTATCTCAACAGAGTACTTGGCTCAACTGAACAACGTTATCAGTTAGTTAGTCTAAGGCTTTGTGAGTTGAGACTTACTATTTGATAATTTTGACATACTGCATCTCTTAATTTTGGCTTAGTAGTGACTTAGTACTGTAGTAATAATATTTTGAATGCATGGTTCTTTATTCTGACTTAGTCAAAAGTCAGATTCTAATCAACTAATGATCCCATTAGGACTTGCTGTTGTAAAAGAACACAAATGCAGTACTGACGGCCTGAGAGAGAGCACCACCTGCTGTTGAGGTAGTAAACTCTGCAGTGTGCTTTCAGCAAGCAATGACAGGAACTGGCTCAGGTGACATCATGGGACCAGTGTGACCTCAACCTGAACTCCAACCACCACTTACACCGATCAGGCATAACATTATAACCACCTGCCTAATATTGTGTTGGTCCCCCTTTTGCTGCCAAAACAGCCCTGACCCGTCGAGGCATGGACTCCACTAGACCCCTGAAGGTGTGCTGTGGTATCTGGCACCAAGATGTTAGCAGCAGATCCTTTAAGTCCTGTAAGTTGTGAGGTGGGGCCTCCATGGATCAGACTTGTTTATCCAGCACATCCCACAGATGCTCGATTGGAATGAGATCTGGGGAATTTGGAGACCAAGTCAACACCTCAAACTCGTTGTTGTGCTCCTCAAACCATTCCTGAACCATTTTTGCTTCGTGGCACAGCGCATTATCCTGCTTAAAGAGGCCACAGCCATCTGGGAATACCGTTTCCATGAAAGGGTGTACGTGGTTTGCAACAATGCTTAGGTAGGTTTCCCAGCAGAACATTGCCCGAAGCATCACACTGCCTCCACCAGCTTGCCTTCTTCCCATAGTGCATCTGATGCGATGCACACGCACCCGGCCATCCATGTGATGTAAAATAAAATGTTTTTCCATTGCTCCGTGGTCTAGTTCTGATGCTCACGTGCCCATTGTTGGCACTTTCGGCAGTGGACAGGGGTCAGCATGGGCACCCTGACTGGTCTGCGGCTATGCAGCCTCATTAAAACAAACTATGATGCACTGTATATTCTGACACCTTTCTATCAGAACCAGCATTAACTTCTTCAGCAATTTGAGCAACAGTCGCTCGTCTGTTGGATCGGACCACACGGGCCAGCCTTTGCTCTCCACGTGCATCAATGAGCCTTGGTTGCCCGTGGCCCTGTTGCCGGTTCACCACTGTTTCTTCTTTGGACCACTTTTGATAGATACTGACCACTGCAGACCAGGAACACCCCCACAAGAGCTGCAGTTTTGGAGATGCTCTGACCCAGTCGTCTAGCCATCACAATATGGCCCTTGTCAAACTCGCTCAAATCCTTACGCTTGCCCATTTTTCCTGCTTCTAACACATCAACTTTGAGGACATGTTCACTTGCCGCCTAATACATCCCACCCACTAACAGGTGCCATGATGAAGAGATAATCAGTGTTATTCACTTCACCTGTGAGTGGTCATAATGTTATGCCTGATCAGTGTATATAACATCAGTAGTGAAGACAGAGCAGAATGTATATCTGCCCACTATTGCAGTTTAAATTGAAATCGATAGCCTATAAATTCATCTACAGTTCAAACAAATTGCTCTAGTCCCAGTTTATGCCTCATATGAAGCCAGAAATCTTGCTGTGGTCACAGACTCTGACCGGAATTTTCGACAGCTACATAACAATTACAAGATCTATCGTCATCAAAAAGAATTAAAGGATTTCTGTCTAAAAAAGATACAAAACAAACTTGTTCATGCATTTTGCATCATAGTACTAGTGTTCACAAGTCTTAGTAAAAAATCAGACAGCTGCAGCTTGTCTGGAGTGGTGCTGTCAGAGTCCTATTAGACCAGTTCTTAAATCACTGCACTGGCTTAAAAAAAAAAAGGCACAAAAAGGTCTTGGGCCCGTGTAAATCTCTGATTTACTCGTATAATACAAATAATCCAGACCCTGGAGGTCATCTGGGAAAGATTTCTCAGTGTTCCCAGGATCAAAACCAGGCAAGGTGAGCAACTTTTAGTGTCCCTGCTGTGGAACAAGCCTCCTGAAGACCCTGTTCACAGCAGACATTTTAACTTGTCAAAGAAGGAAAAGCACAGGTGTGAACAAAAATGTTAACGATGGCTCCATTCTATTAAGTCTTCTGGTGAGCCATGTCAGTGAATGAGCATGCACAATACCAGAGCCAAATGGATTGCAGCCATCATTAACGTTATCAATTCGACCTGCGCTTTTCCTGCTTTGACAAGTCGAAATGTCAGCTGTGAAAAGGTCTATCCCTGAGGTCTGCTTAAATGTTACCTGTTTTCTTCATTGTCTCTTAAAGGTGCTATTTGTAAGAAAAGTAGATTTTTGAGTCTTATTCCCAACTCACGCTTTGGGATTGTAGGACGGATTGGCCGCCATCTCAAAGTATCAGTTTTTGATGAGTTGGGACTCAGACTCAAAAATCAGCTTTTCTTACAAATAGTACCTTTAATCACAATTTTTTTGTATCCATTTTTGCTTTTGGGTTTATTGTGTAATAAATTCAATTTTAAAAATGTCTTATGTTATATTTTTCGATGTATTTCTATGCTCCTGTAGAGCACTTTGAATTGCCTTGTCTGAATGGTGTCACAGATAAACATGCCTTGTCTTCCATGTATTGGGTTTACGATGACATGGCACACTGCACCAGATCTCTGAAAAACTCCAAAGGCAAAATACTAACATGTTATTTTTTATGATAGTAAATAATGAGTAGGCATACAACATACTGGAAGGTAACATCAATATATACCAAAATATAACTGTAATAAAAAAAAATATGCTTCTTTAGGCTACAGATAGGTTAGGGAAATATCAAGAAGTAAACTAGCTGTCTAGCTGGCTGTTTGCATGTGACAGAACATTATGCGAACTTTACGAGCGGGTTTCCTGGAATTTTTCATTTAAAAAAAAAAATTAGATTTCAAAAAGGAGGATTTGGAGTATACAATTTGAGTCTGCTAAATGTGTAGTTGCTGTGTTTTGTCTTTAGCTAGTTGCAAGGCTAATAGCCTATCTACAGTAAATGGAGTCCATACACACTGAAGTATAGCATTCTTTTTATTTAGGAAACAAATGTTTTAAATAAATGTAATTAAAAGCTTTTGGCAAAACAATCAAAACATGTTGGTGGTGAATCAAAATTCAGACATTTAGCTGAATGGAAGGCAACAAACAGAGAAATCATTTCATCATCATTTTTATAATTCAGCAAATGCCAAGAGTTGTAAAGGAGACCAGAAGTCCATTCTTTCTGCTCAGATTTAAGTGTTTTTCCTGACTTGTGTGTGCCAATGCAGTACTGACACAAACCACTCATGCAGCATGCTGCACTAGCAGCTAGACCTGTAACAGAACGGTCACATGAAATGGCACATATATATAATGGTCAATAGTCAACAAGATCAATAATAAAAGAAATGCACATATGGAAACAAAAGCATCCTCTGCACCTTAACAAACACTTCAGACAGAAAGGCATGAAACCATCCAAGAAATTAAGCTCATTCAACAGGAAACTCAGTTTCTTAAAGGAAAACGCCACCATTTTTCCATACTGAACTATGTTCTTCCCTGATGTTAGACGAGTTGATACATTCCCCTGTGAGTAGGAGTGATGATATTACTGCATGGAAGTGCTTGGTCGCTTCTAACTTCACCCCCATTTGGATCCTAAGGAGTGTACTGGGCCAAGCTACATGCTAGCAAAGTAGCGCTGCGCGCCAGAGCGATTGAGTGCGCACATGAAGACGAGAGAGGTATGTATCAACTCGTCTAACATCAGGGAAGAACATAGTTCAGTATGGAAAAACGGTGGCGTTTTGCTTTAAATACAGGATGTAGATGTTGGTTACCACCTACAGATGTTTAGAACAGGTTCCTCATGTCTTTATATACAGTTTCAACGAAGAAATACAATGCAGTCACCACAATAGGCAGCTAGTAGACAATAAAATAGCTTTCAGTTTGTCAAATACCTTTACACAGATTCCCTTGTACAAAACAATTTGCTTTAAAACAGCTGAAAACCTCTTCCTTCATAGTAGTGTTTTCAAAATGTCCTTATCTCATCAAGAACAATGCAGGAGTGTCTTTTTATCATTTTTCAAAGAACAGCTGTCCTACAGCAGGTCTAGAAAGCAGGAAATTCACCATGGACTGTATAATACAATACTGGACAACCTGTCTTGTGTGAACATTAAAGTGGTCTAATGTGTTCGGGTTTATGGAATGGATTTGAGGTTTTAAAATCCTATTAATAATACTGGTTTAGTTGGTGACGAATGTGGACCTTTCAGACACTCTTTTAGTGAATAATAACTGCCAAATCGGCAGATCACACCAAGACATGTTGCTAGAGATGCGCCGCCTGTGAAACCATTGTTTTCCTGTGGTACGGCGTGTGATCCTCTCTTGCACCGCACATTAGCATTTTTCTAGCGGTTTTTAAAAGTTGAAATATATATGCAAGGCACAGCGTTGCATTCCCCCCGCTCTACAGGCACATCACGCAGCTTTGCCCAGAGCTTTTAGGGCGTTTTTCAATGTGACGAGCCTCTGTGTGATCAGGGCTTAGGATTCTCCAGCGACAACACTGTAAGCTGAATGCTAATGTCAGGCTGCTGACATGCTGATTTTTAGCAACTTATATTCAGTGTGTACATCATCTTGGTTTAGCATGTTAGCGGGCCAACATTTGCTAGCATTTAACATAAAGAACACAAAGACCAGCTGACACTTGATGAAAAAGTTATCAGTTTCGAAAGACACCCTATTAAGCCAAAGTGAAACCGGAACCGTTGGATTCTGACCCAGAAGTAAGAAAACTTCCTTCAAAATATGTCATATGAGTCACTTAATATGTCGGGCAGTTATTTAAGAAAATGTTTTAATCTCGTTAATACTCCAGTTTAAGAGGCCTTTAGAGAACAACATTTCTCATAAATCAAAGACTGTAGGGTTAAATGTCATCATCTTGACACAACTTAACTTGCTGTAACGCTGTTTTACTGTGAAGCTCCAGAAATGTTTTGTGGACTACGAAACTTCACCTGACTTTCGATCTGCATGGGGAGGAGATGATGACTGGATTTTCATTTTGGGGGAACTGTTCCTTTGATCTAATAGCAGTGTAGTTTAAATAAATTGCTGAGTTAGAGAAGCTTTAGTAGAAAACCAAGACCTCTACTCCAAAATAAACCAAAATATTGGACAGAAAGAGATTCGTGTGGAAATGATCATGCTAGAAATGTTGTCCCAGTCCCTCTATTAGAGTTGAGATTTCTTGTTGGATGGTTGAGAACTTTGACCTGATGGTGGCGCTAGAGAACACGTTAGGGATCACTACAGTCAATATAGACATGTTCTCATAGGCCTCTATAGATCTTGCAGTCCATCCAATAACTGTATTTTAGTCTGGACCAAAGAGATTGAATGACCGGCCGACACTGGTGTCCCTGAACCTAGCATGGCTAGAAACAGCAAATTACAAGGAGAGACTTGGAAACTGCAGTCACCACAAGTGTTGGCACAGAGACAAACAAACTTTATTGGTTAGTGGTTATTCGTGGTAACAAAGTTATAAAAGAATTATGGGTAAATTCAAAGTGATTTATTTGCTCCAGTATGGCTTCTCCCACTTGCCAGCACTGGGAGACTGGGCAACTCCCACTGACCAGCAGTGGAGGACTGTAATGGGCAGCTCTGTGAGTGAAGCCTTCTATTCTGGATAAATACAGGCTTAGAAATGTGGTTTCTAAAATGATTTGTTTAAAGCAGAGGATTTGATTCCTTCACATGTCACTTCTGCTCTCGTTGTTCCTTCATCAACTATAACAAGCTCTACAAAGAGTCTTAGATTGAAGCCGCTAATCAGATTTGTACTAAAATTCATATAAACCCTCCTCTTATCTTCTAACTTCACCTAATTTAAGCATTTAAGTCACTTTTCAACATGACACACAACATTGTAAACACTAAAATAAAAGGGAATTAATCTGAAGTCAGTTAATGCAGGTCACTTGACTTGAACATCACAGGAGTGTTATGACTTTGGTCCTACCTGTACCATCACCACCATCTGCTCAGCTAAAGATAGCCATCCGAGCTAGTCAATGGAAAAGGAATTTGGTTCATTTCAGCCAACACTATCAATACTTTTGTCTTCCATCGTTGTGAACTGAGACCCTGAAGTGGTCATTTAGCAGGAAGAAAATAAATCACGTGGCTCTGGATGATAAAGAATAAGAACCACTCCGAGGTGAGAAAAAGTTTCGAGAGTAGCAAAAAAGTTGATTATTTAAAAAACACAGTTGTAATTTTCAGAGAAAAAAAAATTATACTCCCTATTCTTATACACAGCTATAATTTCACAAGAAAAAGCTGTCAAATTATGGAATAAAGTTGTAATTTTATCAAAAAGTAAATATTGTTCCAATAAAGTCAGTCAGTTTTAACATGTCAAGTGAGAGACGAGGATAGCCTGAAGTTGTAGGTTCTTCTCTGAATAACAGCTTCACTGTTAAAGTGCTGATGGAAAGGATACTGAAAGAAACCAGTTACAGGAAGTGCGAGTCCATACCTGGACAGTTTTGAAGGATCACCTGCAGCACAGCACGTCACTTTTTCTTGTAAAATTACAACTTTATTCTCAAAATATTAAACTTTTTTTTTAATGTTATGACTTTTAATTTCATACTCGCGACGTTATTGACGTAGGCAGAGTACACACAAAAACCTAAAGAGTCAGTGTGTACATACACAATGACTTAAGGTGCAGAACCTTTCATGGTTTACATGGGCCATATAGCTACGACACTGCATACGCATAGAATGTAGTGCAAAGACAGAATTGTATCATGTCAAAATCAATGAAACAAAACAATGAGATAAAGTGCAAAGTCTGGCAAACAGACCAGGGATGCTTTGATCCTAATTATGTCATCTGTTCTGTTTCTATTGGAACACAGAATGAGACCCTTCCTTCACTGTTTTTACAACAAACTAAATCCCCCGTTTTGTTCTTCAGATTTATTTTTGTCCTTCCTCTTGCCCTGCAGTAATTCTCTGCTTCTCCTTTGTTTCTCCTCTCCTGCACCAATTTTCACACCTACCTTACACTGATTTTTCATTGCAATTTCATCAGATGGTACCCAAACCTTCCCCCACCCTGCACACCTCGTCCTCCTCTTTCTCTCTAGGATCCAGCCTCCTGTTCCTGTCCCAGAGCCTCTAAGAGCAGTCCCATGGGCGTCCTCTTCAGACCGATGCTCTCCAGTTTGTTCTCTAGCTTGTTCTTCAGGCTGCGCAGCCTCACCGATGCATGGACCAGAACCACTGTGAAGACACAGGGAGGAAGGAATAAAATGCTGGCTAGTTGAGTCCTAACAATTCATTCAGGTCTAGTAAGCCGGCATTCTGTCTCAAATTACTGCAAATCCTCAAAAACTGTCCAGGCTGTGATTCTTCACAACTGCAGAGAAGCAATCTTAAACAAGTTTACATTAGAGAGAGGCCTTTATCTAATATACACTGCTCAAAAATATTAAGGAAACACTTTAATCACACATCAGATCTTGATGAACGAATTATTCAATTGAAAATCTTCACTGATGTACATTGTATAATTTGTTAAGAACAAAATGACGTAACAACAGTCAATGAAAACCAAAATCATGAACCCACTGAGGGCTGGATTCAAAATCCCACCGAAAATCAAAGTAAAAAAACTGACATCACAGACTGATCCAACTTGTGTGAATTTTATCGGAGCAACTCATATTGTGACTCAGTCGTGTGTATGGCCCCTGTGTGCCTGTATGCACTCCCGACAACACCTGGGCGTGCTTCTGATGAGTTGGCAGATGGTGTCCTGGGGGATCTCCCCCAGACCTGGATCAGGGCCTCAGTGAGCTCCTGGACAGTCTGTGGCCGTACCTGGCGGCATCGGATGCACCGATACTTGACGTCCCACAGGTGCTCAATTGGATTTAGGTCAGGGAAACCAGAGGGACGGTCAATGGCATCAGTGGTGTGGCTGTAACTCAGTGGGGACCTCCATTGCACCTGTCACTTTCATTTGCACCGAAGCAGGTGAAAATGATTCACAATCACTTGTGCGTCCTACATGAACAGACTGAGTCCACGTTTATACATAGCAGGGTATTTAGAGAAACGAATATTTCCCCCCTCCGTTTTCAAAAATAACATCGTGCACACAACATCGTTTTCAGAAAAGTTGTCATTTACATCAACCCGCATAAATACGCCATCCTGTTTCTCCCAGTTGACACGACAACACATAACTGGAGTTTTCCAAATTCTCCACTTTGCCTGGAGTTTTTAGAAATAATCGTTTTCTGTGATAAAAACGGGGTTTTCGTGTAAATGAGAGGCCAAACCGCCTGGAAATATCTGTGTTTTCCCTTCGTGTAAACAGGGCTTGATACCTCTGAAGTTTAACTGACTTAGTGTTATACTGTGACGATGAAGTGTTCCCTTAATCTTTTTTTAGCAGTGTATTTCATTATATTTCAGTAAGACACTCTCTGTTATTTGACCTGCTCCAGTTTTAATTTGACATTAATGCAAATGTTGTGCATGCAAAGACATACCTGTAGATACAGCAGAACAGATGAAATACTCTGGCTAATGCTGCATTTCAAGTATACACAAAAACATGCAGTATTTTGGCACAGAATGCTAAAGCAATTTAACCTGACTCTCGCCAGATGCATTTCATTCCGCCTGGCTTCACTCACATCCATCTGGGATCGCTCCCATTGAGAGGTATTTCAGAAGGCTGGGCCTTATCAAAAATCCTTGCATATGACTGGATAAACCACTTGTCTGTCATCTTTACTGATGTGCTACTTCAACCACTCACATCGAAACCAACCTGTGACATAGCGACGCAGGGAAAACCTAACCTCACTCTCGCCAGATGAATTTTGTTCCGCCTAGTTCCACTCATCATATGTGAGTGGAGCTAGGCGGAACGAAATGCATCTGGCGAGAGTCAGGTTAGTTCTCTGATGTTCTTTTAACGAAAAAATATTGGGTAGATTGGACAACACGGATGAAATAGCAGCATCAATGTTGACGCTTGCTTCCTCGATGCGAGCCGCCATTGTTGTCTGAATCAAAACAGTCGCTTCTCCACTACGTCACATCTATGAAACTCCCGCCCGGCAGTCCTGATTGGCTCGACCATAAAATCTGGTGCAGAAATACCTCTCAATGGGAGCGATCCCAGATGGATGTGAGTGGAGCTAGGCGGAATCAGATGGAACGAAATGCATCTGGCGAGAGTCAGGTTAAAAGCAGCTTGCAGCATGTCGAATTCTGTCTACGATTCACACCATTAAATTCTGCTTTCAAAATAAAATTGCTTCTAATGCAAAAATCTTTGCAGAATTCTTACGTGCTTCGACCCGTCTCTGGTTTGTATTTCATGCACAAAATGTTAGCCAAGTGAGCCTAACTGGACTAGTGCCCAAATCTAGTGTCTTAAAGGCAAGTAGGTAGGTTTAATTTATGCTTGATTGCGTGTGTGTGTTTGTGTGTGTGTTGTGTTGTCTCACTCAGTATAGGGAAGGCTATCCCAAACAGGAACACAGCCACGCCTCCCAGCACTGATATGAAGAGGTAACTGGCCGAAAGAATGGCCAACAAGGCGATTGCTGGGTGGTTTCTGCGGAAACGGCGAATGGGAGCTTGATTCTCGGCAGCCCAGACAAAGCCCACGAACAGCAAGGTGACCACGATTGCCCCAACAATCAACTGGAAGGGCTGGAAATACCTGAGAGAAAACAGACATTTAGAGACACACAGGAAGTGTTGGAAACAGTTGGTGACATAAAACTACAGCGGCAGACGCTTGAGACACTTCAAACTTGACACAACATATTATTGGTTGTTCTCATGAAGTTCAAACATAAAGTTTCATTGGACGTTTTTTACTGAATAAGAGTTTAAATAATTGCATTATCCATGTATTTACAGTTCCATAACACACCTTAGTTCAAGGGGGAAAAGTATTGTTACAATCGCACCGGTTCTCCATGAAACCCTGCCCCCAGCTGCTCCACAATCACTTTTTTCTGTCTGAAGTTTGAGCAGCTACATGTGAAGGCTACTACATTCACTCACACATTCATTCACATAAAGAAACTAGAACCATAGGCAAATGAAACTGTACATTTGTGAGGTGTTTAGGAAACTGGAAGTGATTTTGGACACCGCTCTGGTCTTTTCAAAGGATTTGTTGACATAGAATGAAACACAGAAAGCTGCTTGATTCCTGTGAAACTGCAATAAAGGCTGACTATTGCTTCTGCCACCAAACTCTAGCGCTGAGGGATGCAAACTGTAACCAACTGAATACCCCTCGTCTGACCCTCCCCGGAGGTTTGTCTGTTCTGGGTACTGTAGAAACATGTCGGTGCAACATGGTGGACTGTGGAAGAGGACCTGCTCCCTCTGTAGATAGAAAAGGCTCATTCTAAACACATAATCATGACAGTGATATTCCATTTCTGCCAATAGATCCTCAGGTGACTCTGTAGATTGCTCTGAATGTTGTTAAAGGAGTAGCAGTAGCTCCACAGGGACCGGAGGGTTGCCGGTTCAAGACCTGCTGGTTCAAGACCTGCTGGTCTTGAACCAGCAGCTGGAGACCTGCTGGTCTTGAACGCTAGCTTAGCTAGTTCTAGCTAAGCTAGCGGTTCAAGACCAGCAGTTGAACTGCAGCTAGTAGTTCAGCAACCTCAGAAATCGCACTGAAACAATACATGCCGCTTACGCCTCCGATTAGAAACCGCCATCAAAAAGCCATAATTAATGGTCAGAACAGCACCAAACTTCAGCAACAGTACATGTACAGTCCCAGCACACAGTACGAAGCATCAAACATCCGCTAGCTTAGCCGGATTTGTATTGAAAACACAGCTCAACTCACCGCTCTCCTCCAGCAGCCTGCCTGTGTCAGGAAGCCCTCACGAGTCGATTACCGAGTGCAGTAGATTTCCACAGCTCAAGGATGAAAATGACTGATTATTACTCTATGGAATGCTCAGTTCTTATTATCGAGAGCTGACAGGGAAAATAACGGCAGTAATGGAGTAATAATCATACATTTTCATCCTTGAGCTGCGGAAATCTACTGCACTCGGTAATCGACTCATCAGGGCTTCCCCACACAGGCAGGCTGCTGGAGGAGAGGGTGAGTTGTGCTGTGTTTTCAATACAAATCTGACAAAGCTAGCAGATGTTTGATGCTTCGTACTGTGTGCTGGGACTGTACATGTACTGTTGCTGAAGTTTGGTGCTGTTCTGACCATTAATAGTGGCTTTTTGATGGCGGTTTCTAATTGGAGGCGTAAGCGGCTGTGTATCGTTTTCGTGCAGTCTTTTCTGAGGTTGCTAAAACTAGCTAAGCTAGCGGTTGGCAAACTTGACCTCTTGAGGGGGAGTCTTACTCGGTGTCAAGGTGTGTTAGACCATGGATTAAACTTACACCGGAATATCCCTTTAATGCATCTGTGTAGGGACTCTGTGTGTGTGTGTGTGTGTGTCTCAGGCCTGTTTCTGTAAAGAAATCACCCTTTTTGAAAAAAATACATCTCTATGGAGAGGAGCTGGATGGAGATAGAGTTCATGTTCTGGTTTCTGGTCTCTTTGAAGACGTAGAATTGCAAACACTACATTTTGAAGTGACCTCAGATCTATTATTTTACATCCTCTAATCCGATGTGGAGGCTGTGGAATGATTTCTGGTCACTCCTTTTAACTGACAGCCTCCCGTCATGGTGGCAGACGAGGAAGAGCAGCAGTTTCTTATATCTGAGAGAAAGCGGGAGGGGGGGGGCAGACAGAGAGGTGTGGAGACGTCACCTTCATCAGTTCATTCAAACCAGTGTGTTCTCATCTGTGGCTGTGTGTGTGTGTGTGTGTGTGTGTGCGCCAGGCTGTGTCAGGACGGAGACTCTCTGTCTGTCTGCTGCAAAGACACTGAGATGAAGCCAAAGAGAAGTTCGGTGTTTGCTCCGGGTCGCGGTGTGTTCGCTGTGGCAGGGAGGATTCTGGGGGGGTTGGCCACGTCAGAATAATGGAACTTACCCCACTGTGAGCAGGAGGCCCAGTGCGGACAGGAAGTAATTGCTCTGGTAGTACAGCAGGTTGTTGATGATGCGGTTGTTCCAGCGGTCCAGGTCGCGCAGGTCGGGCACGGCGAAGCGGGCCGAGCTCAGGAGAAAGTCGTCCAGGCTCCGGAGGGGTGGCGGCTGCACGTCTGCCATCTTTTCCAAACGATAATAAACTGGACGACCCAGCATGCAACGCGGCATTAAAAAAAAGGGGGGAGGAGGCATCGAGGAGGTGTGTCCGTCGCTCGTTCAACTCGTGTCGAGGCGCGTGCCCGCGCACCGAGAACGCGCTTTCGGTGGAGAAATATTACTGTAGCATTCATTCTGATGTCACTCATTTGTATAATGTGGTGGATTTCATTCACTGTTCCTTTCCTGACGATAACACTGCTGAAGGGAACATCATCGAGTCCATTCTTCTGTTTTTCCACGTTGTTTCATTTTGAATGTCATTCTAAAGGGAAGAGCGGTGTTTGCAGTATTTTCTCTACAGCCTGCTCATTGTTTGTAGACACAGTTTGACTAGTTTTAGCTCAGTAAATAAAGGATTGATCAGTGTTTACAGTTAAGAAAATTCTCATATGTCTTTCTCCAGACTCCGACTGGACTCTCTGCAGATCACAATCACAATGCAAAAATAGTTTTTCTCAGCTTATACTTTTTTTGTTTTGCAGGAGACACGTCGAGAAATAAAATGTACAGAGAATAAAACTCGACAGTGTAATGATTTTAAGAATGCTTTGAAACAAACAAATGACAACAATGGTTTTGAGTCACATTTCTTCTGTGGGATGGTGGACTTAAATTCAGGACCTCAGTATCTGTAAAATCTACGGCCTACAGCCTTGAGCCCATTGTTTACTCATGATCACGAGTTAATCATAGGAGTTCAGGAGTACAGCTCAATACAATGTCAAACAACCATGACAATTTGCTGCACACACAGGACCCTCGCCTGTAGTTACTGTTACACTGGGGTTATCTGTCATCAGGGTCATCTCGGATTCAGTTTGTGACTTTGAATATTTCAATCGAAAGTGTGTATCAAAGTCAGGTGGTGTGAGCTCTGACAGATGTGTGTGTGCAGGCCAGCTCTGTGGTCAGGAGAAAATGCTGGCACATAACGTTTCTACAAACCACCGATACATCGTGTGTGTGTTTATCATAGGCTCCGTACCATATAAAAATTTCAACAAATGTGTTATATCACGTTCAAATTACAAGTTTATGACCTCCAGTTGTGTTTGTGGTATTCAAGCAAAATCACAATCTTTTCCTAACCCCTAACCAAGTGGTTTCTGTGCCTTAACAGACCGTAGATCGTCGTGTCTGGTTCGGTGCATTGAGGCTGCTGTGAAAGCTGTCCAGCCAATGAGTTACATGTCAGTCTGTATAACCTCATGTTTACTCGATTGTTAAATGTCAGTGTTGGCTCCACGGACCAGGCCGAACAGCAAGCAAACAATGTATCTGTATCTTTTTTGTCCTTGGTTGCGACCAAACTAACCAAACAAGAGGTGTGAGAGCATTGGCAGCGCCTGTCAATGTCAGGACATCCTAATGCTGACCATTCTTTGTTAACATATCGTCCAAGTTCAAATTACAAATGAATTGCAGAAAAATGTTTCCTAGTTGCCCTAAAGTGTCCTCAAATGAGCCTTTTGCCCATGTCACAAAAGGTCGCTCTCTGGTTGGCAAAGAATCCCCTCTGGTCGGCTCAAATGCCACTCTGTTGTGACCTTGAACTTTCTTATCTCAAGGAAATTGAATCGATTCAATTTCCTTGAGATAACTATGACCTGGATGAATGAGAATATTCACAGGCTTGAACTTTCTTAATTGCAGTACAAGCACTGTCATGCAACTAAACAAAACCTGAACCCATGGTAGAGGTGCTACATGCTACTAGCCTTATATTTTATTTAAAGGATATGGCTGATGCAATTGTTATGTTATGTTATTCTATATTCTTCTTAGTTTCAACAAATTCCAGGACATAACCAAGTGAGTCTCCGTCTCTCAATACCCCTGACTGCCCTGCCCTGTCTGTCTTTAAAAATGCCTCACAGATAGTTATAGTTATAGTTATAGACAGTTATACAGATTATTTTGTAAAAATGACTCTGGGATTACCTTAATTAGGTGGTCACTGTAGTTTTTAGCAAACGTTACTCAAACAGGAGGAAATAGTGCCATTTGTTGCGAACTATTTTCAGTGGTGGATTAATATGTGAAAGTAAGAATTTAAGCCAGGTGTATGTGGGATTGAGTCAAAACTAGACTACTGTGCCCGTCGTAAGAAGCCTGTTACACTGTGCACCTGGCGCTCTCTTCTCTTGCGTGTGCAAGAGAAAAAATATTCTACATTTTTCTAAATCCTTCCTCTTCTAAATTTTTCAGTGCAAAACATGGAGTTGCACTGCTTTTTCTAGTTGTTACACTTGGTCACCTGGTTGAACACGCGGCCCTGCTCCGAGGTGCACCATGCTGTTAAGCCCAGCAAGCTTTTCCAAGGCGTTTTGAAGCGGCCACGTCTGTCGCAACAAGTCTTGATGTGAAGAAACATTTCGCTCGGTGCACTGGTGCGGTTCACTGATGTGTTTTTAAGGCTAATAATAATGAGACATATCAGGTTTGCATATAGGGAATTATTATTACTCTTTATAATGGTATGTGTTGAAAATTTGAAAATCACAGCCTTATCTCTGATATCATGAACACACAGTGGGGTGCAAAAGTCTGAGACCGCCAGTCAAGATACTTATATTTTTCTCTTTTTTTCAAATGCAAAACATATTTTTTCTTTACAAATAATGATATGATAAGTGTAATTGAAACGTAGAAGCGAAAAGTTGAATCGTTGAAAAAATGTCAACGAGCATCAGAATACCTTGCGCTGTATTTGCTTTGCCCCCTTTTTGCTTAAATGACAGCGTGCACTCGAGCTGCATGGACTCCATCTGCCCACTCATGTAATCATGATGTGACAGTGTTCACAAAGCTTCTCGTGATTTCGCTGAATGCTTGGCTTTCTCAGTCTTCAAGTGCTACCATACTTGTTGAATGGGGTTGAGGTCAGGTGACTGTTGAGGACAGTCCAGGACTCCATGGTCTTCAGCAGTTGTGTGAAAACTTTGAGGTGTTTGGGCCTGTTATCCTGCTGCAGTATTAATCCTTCTCAAACCAGAGGGTGGAGTATGTCTCTGAAGAATGGAGTGGTTTTCCTCCTCAGTCAGGGTGGAGTCAGTTCTGTGCAGGAGTCTGAATGCAGCCCCAGATTTGAATCTGAGAAGTGGTTTAGAAACTGCTCCTCATCCTCTGAGACGCTGTAGGTGTAAATGATCAGCGCCGGTGTTTTGGTGGGTGGTTCGTGTCAAGTGGTTTTCACATGAATGCCAAGAACCAGTTTTCCAGCAGCACAGAGCTCTAAGGCACGACAACACCCACCCCAGCCACAGTCTGTTCACCCTGCTGCCTTCTGACAAAAGATACAGAAGTATCTGCTGGCATACCACCAGAGCAGCTTCTGTCCCCAGACTGTGTGACTCCTGAACTCATCATCAACACTTCATGTTATAAAATACATTGTACCTGTTCTGCACACTGCTGTACATCTATCGCATGTCTGTCCGTCTGGGAGAGGGATCACTCCTCTGTGGCTCTTTTCATCCATTTTCCCCCTGCTGCAAGTTTTTTTCTTTGTTTTCCTCACTCCGTCGAGTCTCAGGACAGAGGGTGATGTTCACTGTACACATTTTAAAGCCCACTGAGGCCATGTGTTATGTCATATTGGGCCATGTATACTTAACATGAGTCATCTGATTTTGCACAAACTCGTGGAGTCCATACCAGCTCAGTGCAAGCTCTCATTAAGACAAACGTGGGACATGCTAAATACTAAAATGTTCTGAATTCATGGGCATTCTTCAAAGATTCAACTTCAAAAACTCATGAAATTGTTACCAACGTTAACACCACTGAGCAGCTTTCACAGGAATGAAGGGGGCTCCACCTCCAACATTGTGTGCAGTGATAAAACATCCTTGTATAGACCGCTTCCCTAATTCTTTTCTTATTTATGCGCCACCACTGGATGTTGATATTGTGGAATTTAGTGTGTTCACCCGGGTCCCATGTTTAGGTCAGCGAGCCAAGGTGATAAAAACCCGTGTCTACTGCAGAGTCAATCGACTAAATGCAGAGTTTACACATTCCCATTGTACACAAAAGCCTGATCTTAGTGGGTTTAAGTGGGATTTTTGACCAGAGGAAAAAGAGTATCAGATGTAATGTAGGTGCTGACTACAAACTAAACATCATCATGATAATGTGATATGTTGAAAACTTGTATGTTGGAGCAAACATGTATGTAACGCTGTGATCCTCCCCTCTCACTGAAGTTACATTCACCCTGTTACACCACACTGTACCAACATGACTCTGAAGCTCATAATTATAAGGTCACAAAGTTGAATTATGTTGCTTTTATGATGATATTATTATTTGTAATAAAAAAAAACAGTCGGATTACATTGGGAAACACATGCAGAGCAGAAGTATTTGGACTAGCTGTCTGAGACTGTACTATACACACCAACCCCTTGGTAAACTGTAAATCCTAGCCTCTGAAGGAGCACAATGACTTTTATTGTGAAAGGGCAGAGACGCTGAGGAGGAGGGGTGTCGGGAGCGCGCTCTGCTGTAGACTCCTATCGCTCTCCACTTGAACGCTGCGGAGCGGGAGCGCGCCCGGGCGGCTCCGTAAAAAAAAAAAAAAAAAAAAGCAGCAGTGATCTCGGTGTGACAGCTCAGAGCTGTCCACGTCAACACACCGAGCGAGCACGGCGGCGGCGGCAGCGATGGACTCCACGTCTCTGGTAAGCCTCTCCGCCGTCCAGCGGCTCGTGGACCGACACGGTCCGTCTGGTGCGCGACAGTTTGTGTAGTGTTTGTTATCAGTGCGGGACATTTGTTGCATTATGGCAGTTTCGGTGGCGGAGGGGGCAGGGAGGGAGGGAGGAGGGGGGCTTGGCTGCGGATCGTTCATAAATGTGAAACGGGCTGTATTTCTTCTTGAATTCACGAGTGTGAGTGTGATCCTGACTGTGGCCGTCACGATTGTGGACGCGCAGGCCCGATCTGAGCTCAGAGTCTCGCCGACTGCGCGTTTAAAAGCCACAGTTTTTTCCCTCTAAGCGTGTAAAAATAGTCCAGACTGTGTGTGCTGGTTGCAGAGCGACAACTTATCAGGGTGTTAAGTTAACTCCATTACAATAGACCGGTTGAGCCACAGCTGTTATCCACTTATCCACAGTGAGTCCGGTGCAGAGCGCAACAGGACAGTAGTTTGTGAGGCAAAGCTTCAGGTCCTGCAGGGATCACTTAACACAGACACAATCCTGTCTTTATCACACGTTAGGAGGAGAAGTGTGTGAGTGTGTGAGTGTGTGCGGAGACAGAAGCACGTCCGTGCGTTTAAATGTCCGCTTGTGTTGAGCATATGTGCGCGGATCGGTTGACGTGTAGAGCAGAGTAGTGCCACGTCCACCGTTCTCTCTCTCTCTCTCTCTCTCTCTCTCTCTCTCTCTCTCTCTCTCTCTCTCTCTCTCTCTCTCTCTCTCACACACACACACACACTCTTTCTCTCTCTCGCACTCAATTCAATTCAATTCAATTCAATTCAATAGGCTTTATTGGCATGACATTTTACATGTGTTGCAATACAATAAAATAATAAATAACAGTATATAAAATAGAATATAAACAAAACAGATAACAAACAAATAGTAATAACAGATAAGTAAATAAATAAAATGATAATAAATACATAAATAAATAAAATAACTCTCTCTCTCTCTCTCTCTCTCTCTCTCTCTCTCTCTCTCTCTCTCTCTCCCTCTCGCCCTGCTCACCGTTCAGTCAGCCTCTCCCTCTCCTTCACTCTTTCATCTCTGTCTCTCTCTTCCTATCTCACACTTTCTCAGTGCTAGAAAGTAACTAAATACATGTACTCAAGCACTGTACTTTAAGTACTTCACTTGAGGAAATACTGCACTCTGTTCACTACATGAATTAACAACATATTATTGTTATGACTTAGCATGATAACGCATGGTCAGCCCATACATGTGTCACTTCGTCATAGATAATAAAACTACCCAGCATTAATGGTGGAAAGTAACATTACCATGTGATTTTACTCAAGTACAATACAGTTTGAGCTTGACTTGTGTATTTTTCATTTAAGATGGATGGTACTTGGAGGTACTCACTTAGAGATATTATAAGAAGTCAAAAAACAATAAATAAACAAAGAAAAATCGGATGTAAATGTTGTCTTTAAATGTAGGCCTAAAATATGTGAGAAATGGCCACCTGTCAAATTCATACTCACAACAAACAGGGGGCAGTGTTGGCTAGTTAGTTGTGTTAGCTGTGCAGCTAGCTAACATACTTGGGAACCAGAGGAGTGTTGGTATTTACACAGCTAGCGTAGGACCTTTGGACCTGGACGGGCCGGGTCTAGCTGGTTAGCACGCTAACTTTAGTGACTATTTCTCCAACACAATACGCAGACTGTAATAACGTCAAAACTGTAATTTCTTTCACATTCTGTTGATGCATTCAAATGTTTTCAACTAAAATTCTGCCATATTGTACCTTTAAAGCTACTACAAGGAACGTACTTTTTTAAATTGTTGATTCTGGCGGCCCTTCTGGACAAAAGATGTAGAGGGTGAAACAAACTTTGTTTTAGTGCCGTACCACCATCTTTCCTCAGGCAGCGAGACTCCTCAATTCATCCTCAGCACTCCACCATAAGAAATAGTTTTAATTTCATGACTTATCTCACCCCGATAAGTCTGACTCAACTCTACTCATGGACAGGCATTAAGAACGACCATACTAATTCTACAGAAACAGCTGGTCATTTCATTGATGATCTCCTTTGCTTATGTTGGTCATAAAGAGGCATCAGCACTAAATTGAGACTGTTTCACAACCAGTTAAAAGTTCCTTGTGGGATGTTTAAGTCATAGTTAGAAGAACCAGATAACAAATCCAAAGCCCGGTGGGAATTGCTGCCTGGTGCATACGCCAAAAACTTTTTTTACAACATGATGAGTGGCCGCTCACTGTTACCTCTTGTCCATTAAATTTCAAAGGGAAATACTTACCTCTACAACATTCATCTGCAAACTGTAATAACTTCTTACCTAACAAACATTTTTTTTTGCATACAAACCTTACGACCATCTTATAAATATGATACATGATTATAGATTAAACTTCCCAACACTAGCAACATGAGTTGGAACTCTTCATCTACCTACAACAGTCTCCTCAGACATACAGTGTATGCATTAGTAACAATCCAATCAGATCAAACACTGCACACTCACAGGTGCTACTACTTTTGATACTTGAAGTGTTTGTTTTGACCAACACTACTGCACTTTTATTTGTCATGGAGTATTTTTGCATCCTTGAAATGCTACTTTTAATAAAGTAAAAAATTTGAGTTCTTCTTCCACCCCTGCTCTCTCTCAGTCTCTCGCTTGTCCTTCCACATTCAGGCGTATGTGTCTCAAATTCTCTCTTTCCTTGTTCTGCTTTGCTACTCTCACCTCTCTCCTCACTTCTATCTGCCTGTTGTCTTTCTCCTTCCACTCCCCTCCCTTTCTGTGTCTCTCTACAGGTGTCATTTACATCAGAATTGAAAATAGTCCGTGATGGTTTTTTTGATTGCTTAGAAATATACAATTACAAGTAAACATCTGTATGTGTGAAGCTGAGATAGACCCCCAGAGTACAGCCCAAGAAGTACAGAATACTCCATTTTCCATAATGACACTCAGAGGCTTCATTTGTTTCTTGAAGTGAAAAAAATGGATTTGATGTTATCATGTAGGGTTTCTTTTGTCATTTTTATTTTCCAGTTCAAGCCGAGATAATCCTCATGACATCATAAGGGGTTATTTTTTGCAGACTTCGGATCAATAAATAAAAAGTGGATCATAAATAAAAAGGTTTGCTCTCAGGGACAGAACATTTCCATAAGCATCTCAGTATATGCAGCTCTCAAAGCCATGACATTAAGCAACAGATGTCCACTCTTAAAGGCCAGTGGCATGTTTTTCACAACATCCATCCAGGAGGACCAATCACACAGAAAAACTGTTGAGTCATAGAACGAATCACCATTAGTCCTTGTATTTTACATCAAAACCGACTACTCTAGTAGAAATTTAGCATCAAGTGGCAAAGGATACAGCTAGCAGCTAGTCAGCTTCACTTAGCATAAAGAGTGGAAACATTTAGCCTGACTCTTTCCAAAGGCAACAGAATTCACCAGCACCAGTACTTCTAAAGCTCAGCAGTTTGTATCCTGTCTACTTCATTTGTTCACATTAAGCTACATGTTTAACTTCTGAAAAGAAAGTATAAATCTCAGACTCATGCCCCATTCCCTCTGAGAGAATGATGCTTCTTCCTGTTTCGTGACATAAATTGGTCAGTTGTATTCTTCATTGCATTTAAGCCTGTGCCAAATTTAGACTTTAATTAGTTTATAAAGGAATCACAAGGCTTGCTGGAAAGTAAGGGTTATCTCTAGTGTATAGGGTTTTTTAAAATAGACAAACTGTTAGTAATCTGGTTTGGTTTTCACAATGTTGATTTTATTTATTTATTTATTTATTTATTTTTTGTGATATTTTCAATTGTCACTGTTAGAAAAACTGAAACCGGTCCAAGCTTCTGTTTGTCACTCTATCACAGCATCAACTAAATGTCCTGTTGGTGTATTGTCTCATAAAGTGGTAAAAAGCATAAAGTAATTCAGACCGAAGAGGCTTTCATGATGTTTTTAGCAAACTGTCTCCAGACTTCTAAATTGGTCTTCTGGTTTTGTCTGACTCCATGACCTAGTTCTAAACAAGCACGCCAGAAAAAAATCCCAATGTTTCAGCCTAACAGCCAATTTTTTTCATTTGAGGCATTTAGCTTTCATGCTGATCCAGAGTGACTTTAATTGAGACTGCCCTCTCAATTATCTGATGTTTCAAATATGGTTTTAAATTTATATGAAAGCCATTAAGCTGTCGATCTCAAGTAAGTTACTTCCGTGGCTAGGTGTGTTCATCATCATCAATCATGTTGTGTAAAGAGCTGCTGCCCTGAAGACAAGGCAGAGCCGGGGATCAGCAGCCGGTTGCACCAGCTGTTAGTGTCCAGGGAGTGTTTACAAAGTGGAGCTCTATGTGTCACTACATTTAAATACCACTAACTGTTGCACAACTGGCCCAACTGAGAAAAAAACATGCTATAATACACACTATTTAGAGTGAAAAGTAAAACAGGATGTATGGAATATGGTTGACATATTGGACCTGAGACTTCATGATCATGTAAATGTGATGGTTGAAGAGTTTGTAGTGTGCAGGCCTCTCACTGAGGTACGTCGGTAAGTGTCAGGTATAAACTTAAAGGGGCTCTGTGGAGTTTTCTCATTAACAAACAGTTATAAATGAATAATTATATAGTAGTGTAAATAGTTATATTTACATTCAGTGTTGTTCACAAAAATGCATCGTTTAAAGCTCTGACAAACTTGTTGTGTGCTGTAACGATGGATGGTTGATCCAAGTGCACTTCCTTCCTCTTCCTGATACTGGACACCGAATGTTCTGAGTTCCTGGTCTAAGTTCTGTGATACACTCTGACTGTGAATCTATGCTAGTCAGTGCATAACAGAACTTTGTCCCGGGGCTGAAAACTCTTCACAGGGACGAAAGAATGGATGGATGGAAGAATAAGTGAAGTCTGTGCATGAGGATGGACAGTGTTAACATTTCCACATCTGTAAAATAAAGTTCTCCACCAGCCTGAATGAAACAAAATAAAACTCTGCAGGGACCAAACAACATGTGGGGTTGAATGTATACACTGGTTGGACTGGGTGTGTGTGAAAGTGTGCACCAGAGTGATTGTAAAGCAGGTGGTCCCTGGAAACACAGTCATTATTTGGATAAGAAAGGTTGATACAACACACCGGACAGACGAGGGATGAATGTCTTTTACTGTAACTGTGGTATTATAGTACCATAATATAAGTTTCCCCCAAGGTGACTCAGCAAAGCTAAAATATTCAAGACAGTCTTTCTGTTTATTGTTGCAGGAACCTTCCCTCTACACAGTGAAAGCTGTTTTCATACTTGACAATGATGGCAACAGACTGCTGTCCAAGGTAAGGTGAAAGGACCGTACCAGTGATGTTACATATAGCCCATTAGCTTCAAATCACCTACGTCTTAATGCTCATACTGCGGACCATCCAAAGTATACAACACACATTATTGTACTCTGAAAACGTTGTTGCAGTCATGATGGACAGTGTTTTAAACAAGGATCAAAACTGATACTGCAGAACCAGAGATATAATATTTTTTATTCCATGGGTCCTACTTCCTTTTCAAAACCTGGCGCATACATTACCCACAATGCAACTCAACGGGCGACAGTTTGGTTGGTAATTCAGGCACGTTATGCTACTAATGGCTAATGTACTCTGGAGCAGATGGTAAGTCTACTGCTTTCGAGCTCCACTCCCCCAGACTTTTTTTCATTCTTACACTTGTGTTCTTCAGCTGTAAACTGATGCTGACTCAACTGACAGTATTTGAAGCACTGCATCAAACCCCACCCAGCTCTCTTTAGAAATCTTTTTTCACATCCTGTACAAAGCAGTACTCCCTAACTGCCCTTAAACAGACATGAGTGTGTAATATTGGTGGAGCGCCCTTCAATTCAGCAAACAGCAACCCCAGTCACACTACCTTTTCAAGGCAGGAATATTGCGCCGTTATTCCTCCACGCCATCTTGTATGAAAGTTTAGTCCGACAACTAAACAGCTCCTTCACTCATCAATCATCAATAAAAGAGAAATGTCCCACACTTCAACCCACAAAGCAACGTTACAGGACCAATCAGGCAGTAATGTGGTAGCAGGTTGTGTCTTCAGCATCTTATAAGAGGAAAGAAATGCAGAATGTACATGTAGAATAGTGGAAAACCAGCGTCCGTTCCCGGCGGCAGAGCCAGGCGGCTCCCGCAGTGGAATGGTGGTGATTACGTGAGGCAATTCAGAGCAAAAAACTTTCACTTTCCACGATGCATGGTGGGTCAGGATATAAATCACAACACATTATAAAAGCATCCAAATGATTATAAACAGTCGGTGGATAGATGTTTGGATTTACAGGTGGAAACACATTTAAAAAAACCCACAGACCTCAACATTATAATGTGTACCAGCACAGCTCTTTTGGCTCTGTAGATCCGGCATACTGTATGAAATGACACACTGGAGCAGCTTTATGCCACCGCTGCTGGGTTCAGTGTGATCAAACTAAGAGGCGAGCCTTCCATGTTGATGTGTCTGAAAAGGGCCAGTGAGACTGATATCGGTGTTATATGTTAACAGAATAGACATAAAGGAAAGAAAAGCATTTACCAAGCAATGTTTGTAAAATGTCTTTCACTGATTCATGCAACAATTAATCGATCTATTAAAGTATTCAACTATTACATTAATCACCAACTCTCAATTAATTGGTTTGAGTAACCTTTTTAAGGAAAATAAGTCAAAATTCTCTCACATTCAGCTTGTTAAATGTGAATATTTCCTGGTGTCATTCCTCCTCTATGACAGTAAACTGAATATCTTTGAGTCGTGGACAAAACAAGACGGTTGAGTTCGTCATCTTGGGTTTAGGGAAACACTGAGTGACATTTTTCACAATTTTTCTGACTTTTTATAGACCAAGCAACAGATCAAAGAATCGAGGAAAACTAATCAGCAGATTAACTGTCAATGAAAATAATGGATGGGTCTGTGTCTGTTCTAGTACTATGACCCCGAGCTTTACCCCTCCATGAAGGAGCAGAAGAACTTTGAGAAGAACGTCTTCAACAAGACACACAAAGCAGACAGTAAGTTCCTGTGTGTTTCTTTCTATTCTTGTGTCTGCTGGATGTGACCCTCCCTGTGTATTGTACCCGTCACTTAGGCACGTCTCCAATGTCATCTGTTACACATTCACTGTCTACTGTGATACCAGCCTAAAGCCTTTTTTTTGTTTTTACATCCGCCTGGTTTCTTTGATGCTAGCCCTGTGTTAGTGTGACTTTTAGATTTTCAGCTAACTTTTAAACCAACAGTACATTCATTTCTCTGTTCAGAGGAACATTACACACTTTTTGTGGCGCTGCAGAGTGAATGTAATGTTAAGTAGAAGTAGAAGTTGCACACAGCTGACACCTGAGTCTCTGCCCCCGTTCTGTGTACCACCCACCCGGTGTATTCCTCCTTTTGTTCAAAACTCCTCCTTCATTCCTCCTTTTCTCCCTGTCTTTCTTCTCTTTCTTCTCCTATGTCATGCTATATCCCCTCTCCCTCCCTCCCTCCCTCTCACCTCATCCTCCCTTTGTAATGCTCTTCCCTTCCTTAAAGCATCCCCTCACTCCCTCCGTTTCTCTCACTCTTCCTTCCCTCTCTCCATCCTCATTTTACAACTTCTACTCACTCTCTTTTTTCTGCTAATCTCTTATCTCCTTCATCCCTCTCTGTCAAGTTTCCAATCTTCCTTTTTCTTCTCTCCTATCATATTGCTTTTCCTCTCTTCACCCACACATCTGTCTTTTTAAGATCTTTTTCTCTTTTCTGCTCATTTGCTTTTCCATCTATTTTCCTTTTTTTTCCTTAGCCTCCCTGAATAAATTTTTTTTTATCGGCTGTTGTAAAATATACTTTTTGATTCTGTTGTAGAAAAGCTCACCCCTCTCCCCTTCTTCTCTCTGCAGATGAGATAGCTTTTCTGGAGGGCATGACCATTGTCTATAAGAGCAGTATAGATCTCTTCTTCTACGTGGTGGGAAGTGCTCAAGAGAACGAGGTATGCTGAATTTAAATATCTTTTGAATTAAAAAAAATAGATACTACACATGTGATGTTGCAGTAGGCAGAAATCCACATGGTTAAAACCACTGAGTGGCAGAAAAACTGCTGAGTGGCAACATTTTTTAACATTTATCAAGTGTTGTAATCTTAACGTTCAATTTGATTCGGCCAAAAAAAAAAACTTTGAAAATGTGAAAGAGCTGAGTGAATTTGCCTAGCTTGACATGTTCTGCAATGTGACTGTGCACATTGCAATATCGATACTGGAGCGATATATTGTGCCGCCCTTATTCTCCTAAACTACGGAAGTAGCTGGGGCTACGTTTCCAGAACCTGTGAGATCCCAAATTGATTTGAAACAACCGTACTTACACCCTTTTCAACGCTGCAATCTTCCATTTTGGATCTCTTGGCTTTTCGACACGATGAAACTGCCGAGAGCTGTATGGAGCCAATAAATGTTTTCTTTTTGTTTTTCATCATTTAAGATCTTAAAACAAGTCTCCAGCTACTTCAGTTGTTCAGGAGAATGCTGCAGCGCTGTTTTACTGTGAAGCAACTTTCCATCACCACGGGGGGAGGAGATAATGACTGGATTATCATTTTTCGGTGAACTTTTCCTTTTAAAACAAAGGTCCAAAATAAGGTGTGCCTGAAATCTGCTTTTTCATATTTGAGGAGTCATTAGAGGTTAAAAAGAACATCCATGATCCAGGCAGAAAACCTTTTTTCCTTTTATAAAGTTATTTATCCATGAACCTATTAAATACCTGAATACAGAATAAGAATGCCTTGGAATAACATTATTTTCACCTGTAACCTACAGTAAAGTTACGACAAATACCCAAGCATTTTAAATTAATGTCTAAATTAGGGGCAAAGTAATGAACCCCTTTTTAATTCAGTTTTCCTGTGGTTTAGATGTCACCTTTTCGAGTCTGTTTTACCAAGACTCTGATTTAGATGAAGGTGCTTTGTGTGTTTTCAGGGTAAATTAAGGATTAATTAAGAGAGCTTGTTTCTACCTGTACAGGTAGCATTTATACACCAAAAAAGGAAATTGACAGGCTGCCTGAGAATCTTAAAGGTGTCATTATTCCAGATTTCCCCCGAGTGAGCCCTAAGAGATCGAGTTCTTCCTGCACGAGATTAAGGGGATTGAAAATGTGACTTTAAGTAGAGAAAAGTGCTTGGTCTTCTCTACGCACAAAAAACATTACTTAGCAGCTTCACCGCTGTTTTCACCTAAAAACTCTGATACGCCTGATGTGCTCAACCTGCACAGAGCTAAACAGCAGACAACATATTGGAGCAATGAGCGACTAAAAAGGCGACATTAATATGTTGTTATTATTATTATTATTATTATTATTATTATTATTATTATTATTATTATTATTATTATTATATAAAAATATATTTCAGTCAGGAGTTGGTGGAGACCAAAGTAGAGCTGAAAGGTTCAGGTTGCTCTTCAGCTTTGCACCCACATGGCCATAAATAAACCGATTGTTACACCTTTAAAATTAGGCGCTATTAACTCAAAATTCTCTTGTTTCTGATTCTCTCTAGCTGATGCTGATGTCAGTGCTGAACTGCCTGTTTGAGTCCCTCAGTCAGATCCTCAGGTACGTGCTTTCATAGAGTCTTAACAAAAGTGATGAGTGATTACACTAATTAACTGATACATTCCTGATATTTTGCACCTGAAAAATACAACCAAGGACAAAACATAGGATAGCCTGTTCACAGAAATTTCCAGTCTTGCTTTTCCAGAGTGCTTCTAGATGAAAAATGCTTTTTGGTGTCTGACAGCTTCAGTTATTTTCGCCAGAGTGACAAAGAAAAGTTATCCATGCACACGCTATCATGATATTAAAGCATTCTCATGAATGTCGCCTCAGCACCATCAGTGTTCGTCTCCACACTCACACTGCCGTCCTTCCACCAGAACCTCTTAGGGAGATAATGAGTCTCTGTGCCGAATGTGATGCAAATTTCAACAGCCGTGTGTATGTTCTACCTGGAACGCAATCATGACATGATTAGGGAAATTATGTTTGACAAACACGGCAGCTGAATGACGACACGGTGACACCTCGTCCTCATTTTCTAGAAATGTATTTAACATTTATCGAAAGCACCAAGCTTAGTTTGCATAGCCGTCTGAGTGTGTGTGTGTGTGTCGCGCACCAGGATCCCTCACTGTTGACTGCAACATTAACAGCCATACAGCAGCTGATGTGGTTGCTATGGGAACCGATGCAGTAGTAATGCAGAGTGTGAGCGACAGAGACATGAAGAGATTATATTATTATACAGTATGAAAGATATTAGGTTTGCACAGTGCAGTATGTACATGTCCAGATTTCAGTGTTACAGTGTGAAGTCGCAGCTGTTGAATAATCTCCTCATTCACTTTGATAATAAATGTTCCCCATGTATCAAGAAATCAATCAATCTTTATTTGTATTGCGCCAATTCAACACATTTTCTAAACTGAGCAGGTCTAAACTATACTCCTTGATTAATTAAAGGGAATTATATGTAGATGTGTCCCGCTAATTAGACCTTAGACTAAATTAGAATCCCCCAAAAAAATGTTTTATTCCATGGAGGACATGATGAATGGACTGTGATATTAAAGGGACAGTTGGACATTTTAGGAATTCGCCCTTTTCTATCTGAGAGTGAGATGACAGAGAAATAGATTTAAACCACTCTCGTGTCTTTCTGTTGCGTATAGCTTTTTCCCTCTGCTTCAGGTCTTTATGCTAAGCTAAGCTAACCATGTCCTGGCTCCTGTCATCTAATTCAGGACAAGAAAGCCAATAAGTGCCCCCCCCCAAAAAAAAATGTACAAATGTTCCACTAAATAAATGCCAGTGACTCCCAGAACAACATGACAGCTGCAACGTACCAGTGCTAGGCATAACGGACGTTCATCACACGGTTGCAGTTTGGTTAGGTTTAAAATAAGTAACTTAAGTTACAAACGCGTGTACATTATGTACCTAACGTATTAGCCCAGCTGGCACCGGACGTCAATAGACGTTGGTCTTTGGTTGGATTCAAGTCATGACGTCAGGTGACCAAAACCCAACGTCCATTGACATCTACTTTCAACATCTTTTGACATAGGAATATTGACATCAAATGACTGATTGTTGATTGTTGTTTTTATGTTGTGGTGTCTGGCAACCAAAACCCAACGTGTGTCAGACGTCTTGTACTCACACAACTTTGACGTTGAATAATGACCTTTTTGATGACAAAATTCTAATGTCTGGACAACATCTATCAACAACGTTGATTTGACTTAAGATAGCCTACATAACTGATATCCAACGTCGGACCAACGTTAAGTTCAGACGTTAACCCGATTTTCATTTTCAACTAAATACTAATGTCTATTCAACGTCGGAGGCGTCTCAATTAGACGTCTCTATGACGTCTAATTGACGTCTAAGTGCCAGCTGGGAGCAGCCTGGCTACTGTCCAAAGAAAGTGAGCGAATGGCTGTCGGTTCACTCTTGTTTTACCTCGGTTTCTATCACTCTCCCTCTTCACCTTCTTTGCCTCCTCTATCAGCAGGTTCTTCTTCTTTTACAGTGTAGAGTTACCACAGTTATTAAGGTCTTTCCACCGTAATCTGGGGATCGTGACCGGTGAAAACAGTGCCTCTTCCTGTTTTGGTTGAGTGATTGGCAGACGCACTTACTCTGTGCCGTAATTTGGCCTTCATTTGTCCGAGAAAAACGAGTCCGGTGGCAGGCTGAATAGCAAGGTGAAAGTGAGGTTTATAGGGAACCAATCTACACGCGGATAATGTCATTTTCCTACGGACAGATATCAAACTGTGATGTCAGTATTACTTCAGAATGATTAAAGTTAAAGCAAAAGAGTTGTCTATTGCAAGTTTAAGTGACAGTTTGTACGCGACATAGTGTAACTACATTAATACGTTAAAATAACTCAGCGTTGACTTTTGGTCTGACACTGGACACTAACAGCCGTCCCCTGGATAAAGGTTCCGTGCTTATGTCACCCAACCATCCACCCCTTGCTCCTAACTATACAGACCTGTCGCTCTTCACCTGACTTCCTCCTAATGATTACTACAGCCACTAGAGGTTGGTGCCTAACAACAAACCTAACTATGGGGTGTAATGAGCTACTTTCACAGTTGACCTATATATTTTTTTGAGGACATGCTGGAAATTGTGCTTTGGGGAGAATAATCCAACATTTTTAAAAGCGTACAGTATATGGTATTTCGGACTGGGTGGGGCTAATTGTTGTGTTCTTTCTGCAGGAAAAATGTGGAGCGTAGGTGTTTACTAGACAACATGGAAGGAGTGTTCCTGATTGTGGATGAAATCATTGATGGAGGGTAAGAGAGAAGTAGAGTTTGCAGCTACTCAGAGGTTGAGATACATTTTTCTATTTTATTGTTATTATTATTTTATTATCTATTTTATATTTTAAAATAATTGTTCAGTCTATGATAGGTCAGAGAATAAAGTCATAAATACTGTGCTGTGGCCCTGACTGGTTGCTTTATCCTGTTGCCAGGGTGATTCTGGAGAGTGACCCCCAGCAGGTGCTACAGAAGGTCAACTACAAGGTAAGATGACTGTCTGTCTTTCCCAAATGCCAATCCTATCAATTTATTTACTGATTTGAATCATTGGAAAATCAAAAGTAAAAAAAATATGTTACATTCTAAATAAATCAGATCATCTGTTCGGCCTGTTGATAGAGACAACATTAATAGTCAGACTGTCGCCTCCCACAGCTTTCCTCATCAGCTTCTTGCCTAGTCTTACCTGCTTTACCTTTCTTTCTCCCCCTCTTCCTGTCTCTCTTCTTCTGATTGGTGTCAGCTAATGTCAGAGCCAGCCTATGGCTTCGTCCTGTTTGATTACATCACTGGTAACCTAGAGGGACAAACAGACAGGAGCCAGCTGCTGTAGACAACAAGACAGGCAGACAAGAGGGGTGAGGGAGAGAGGAGGAGAAAGATAGTGAGATGAGAGACAGAATGAACGAACGAATGAACGAGAGAGCTAAGAACAGTGAGGGGATGAAGGAGGGATGAAGGAGGGATGAGGTAATCCATGGTGAGAGAGCATGCTGACTAACAGAGTGAGTGAGAATAGGGCTGGCAATTTCCTTTTTACATTTTAAAGCTTCAATCTGCTAGTGTCACTTGAGGAAAGGTCAGAGGATCACCGAAGTCAAAATGTAAAATATCATGACAATTCCTCAGATGGCTGTTGAGATATTTCAGTTTGGATCAAAGTGGTGGACTGACTGACAGACCAGTGACCCTAGAACCCACCACTAGCACGGCTATGAAGTCTAATATGGGTTGTGATTGGCTGAGCTGTTAACCAACACGCTTTGAATGTCACTGATCCACGATATGTCATGATGTCCCTACAGATCTAACGGTGTTTGCAGTGTTCGGCTTTCGTAATGTGTGTGTGTTTGTGTGAAGTGTGTTGCATGGGTAATGCATTTTATGTCTCGTACACATAATGATGTCATTTTTGTTTCACAGGCGGATGAAAACCCATTATCTGAACAGAGCGTGGCCCAGGTAACACACCCATACGCACAATACTGATGAAGGTGTACATATGTGCATCAAAATGCTCAAAAAAGTCCACTTACACGTGCATGCAGATACACAAATGCACACACACAAGTTGTGCCACACATATTGTAGAGAACAATGATTAATGCCCTGTATGTTTCCCAGAAACAATGTCAACTGCAATGTTTTATCTTTTAACTTGCCTGTGCCAAAAGTGGGGAATGTGTTGCACTGTTAAACATTTGCAGTTTGTAATCACCTTGCACAGGCGTGTCAGCAGATATAGGTCAAATTTTTTTTGACAAAATAACAAGCAATGTTAAAAACTGATAGAGCCGAGAGGAGAAGAAGACACGTTCTCTAAAGGGTAACTACACCAAAACAAAGTGTATTTACAGATTGAGGGGAGTACTACTGCATGTGTGAAAAAAGTAGATACAGCTGCATGCAATCAAATGAATATCCTCCAGTGATGTCACTCAGTGGCTAAGTTGCATTGTAGGTAATGTAGGCTCCAGGTTCTACAAAGCAGTCCTCTGGTCTAACATTACTGTCCTCTAACACTGTTGGACTCATTACGGAATTGATACAGCAGAACAGCGATATCTCCTTTTTATTCCACACGTTCTACTTCCTGTTCAAAACCTGGAGCCTACACTACCCACAATGCAACGTGGCCACAGAGAGACATCATGACATGCACTTCAGGCAATATGCTACTGTTTTCACACATGCAGCAGAACTCCCCTGTACGCCTGTAAACACACTGTAATCTGTAACCTTAATCAATAAGTAGATCAGTGCTCCTGCACAACACCGGATCAGATCTTCTTGGATAAGAAGATAGCACCCCTCTGCTGTGTGGTGAATATGAAGCTGCAGCCAGCACCTGGTTAGCTTAGCTTAGCTTAGCACTAAGACTGGATACATCTGAGTAAAAGAGATTTCTTACCAAGGTAACAAATTCCACCCACCTGCCTTTAAAAGCTCACATTGCTTTTGTACAAATTAAAGAAACAAAGTACAGAGGTGTGAAACGCAAATGAAAACCCACGGTGATATCACGCATCAGATAGCAGACTACTGTTTTGTAGCATTACGGTCAGGGCCATCTTTGTTTTCTGAGCTTGAAGTTATCATATTTGGACAAGCGTTTGGAGCCGGGGAGGACACGCATTGCTGCGCCTTGTGACTGACGGTTGCCATCTAAGTGGCTTGTTACTCACAACGAAGCCCCTCCCTTAAGCATTCTGTGCTTCGTCGTCTATTTTACTTTAAAGGCAATCATAAGTTTATAAATGAGCATCATGCTGTACTAAAGACGTCTTGAAACTAGCAGCTGAGACGATAAACTCAATTGCAACACGGTTATGGAGGTAATAAATCAAGTGAGAAGTAGGCTAACTTGGACTTATTTTTTAAACCAGTGGTGTCGCCACCTGCTGGCTATTAGAAAGAAATTAAGGTTTATGGCCCTCCTGCATTGGCTTTACTTTTCAGACCCGGAAGTGGCATCCATATTTTAAATAGTCAATGATAAAACAACAACTCTTTGCTTCACAAGCAGAAGGGGGTTTTGTCCAAATTAGTGAGCTAAAACTTTTTGACAAAGCCAGGCTGACAGTTTCCCCCCGTTTCCAGTCTTTGTGCTGAGCTAAGCTAGCTGGCTATTAGCTCCAGGTTCATTTTTGCTGTACACCAACATGAGGGGTGGGAACAATCTTCTCATCTTACTCTCAGGAACAAAAAAGAAAAATGTGTTGTCCCCCTGGAAGTTAAAAGACATAAGCAGAAATGGAACAAACTAAATGGTTGTACTGCATTAGAAAACTAACTTCACAGATATGTGTGCAGCTTATACATACACATGATACTAAGACACAATGCTGGCTGCTTGCACTGCATTTTTACCTCAGTTCTACACTGTTATTAAAACGTAAGTCTTTCAGCTGCTTCTCTCTGATACCAATAGCTTCTAGTGTAACCAAGCTGAACTCCTGCACGCTATCTTTAATCAAACACACTGACCTCATGGGAAGCTGATTGTTCTCTGACAGGATGATTGGTAACAGTTTGACATCTGTCTTCAAATTCACAAGCCTGCATCACTGCTCACTGTGCATGCTAAGGTAGCAGCTAGCTTGACTTTATTTCCAAAGCACCAGACAGCACTAATAGGCTCAACTGTGAACGAAGGGATTGATGGATAAATAAATGGATAGTTGGATTAACTTCCTCGAAAGCACTGTAGCTCTCTAAGACCTGGAAGCATACAAAACTGTGTCGCCGATGTGATCTATTTTAGGAGCATTCCATCACTAAAAACAGAGTGTTTATTGTTTATTATTTCAGAGGTTTTTTTTTTACAGCAGTCATTTCCTTTATTGAGTGTTTTCCTGATATGCTTTCTTCTGTCTTTAGCTTCCTGAATTATGTCTTCCTGAATGTGTGCAGGAATGAACATGTGCATGGACATGTCTCTGTGCTTGCTTGTAGAAGAGTCTCTGTGTGTGTGTGTGTGTGTGTGTGTGTGTGTGTACTCATGCTCTAAGCTGTTCTTTATCTGTTGCTTTAACCCTAACAGCACATAACAGAGAAACTGGCTCTCACCACTAACGTAAGTCTCTACTAACTTCTAACAGCCCTACACTGCACGACAAAGCCCATCATTACATTGTGGCACCACACACCACACACAGTGTTTCAACACTGCATTATATGTTAGAAGTGAATCATATTGTTGATTTTGAATGTGAAATGTTAAAGGAGCATTCTGTAGTTTTGGTGAAAAAAATGTTAATGAGAAGAGAAAGACGTTCATTGACTGATTTTTTTTCTGCCTAAACAAACTAAATGATCAAACTCTTTTTGTTTTTACGACTGAATAAACTGAATAAACAAACTGACCTTAAAGGACAACATAGCTTATACTGTTTACTTTGTTTATACGTGGCGGACCCTGCCACTTTTGGAGCTTCAAACAGTGTTCTGGGACCTTATTTTCCTCTGAGAACAGCTTGTTTATTCACTTATGGAAAAAAAAAAAAGTTTCTGAATTTATAATATTTATAATATTAATGAGGTAATAATACCTCATTAATATTGTAAATATTAAAATTCTGACTTTGAATTTCGTCTCCAAAATGACATAGTGCCCCTTTTTAATCTATAAAACAGCTTTAAAACTATCAGATAGTGGAGTACAAAGTATCATTTTTCTTTCATTGTAGTGGAAGAGACATAGAAGGTAGGACAGAATAAAAAATACTCAAAGAAAGTACAAGTAAATCTGTTTAGTTACATCACACCACTGGTGCACTGGTGTTGATCAGTGCCACTTAGCCACTCGTACCGCAGCATGAACTAAGAGCTCAAGCCCAAGGTCTCTTGTTTTGACAGAGAGCAAACATTTACTTTCAAACTAAAAGGCTCGCACTTTACAGTAGTATGACATTACTCTGCCCAATACTTAATAAATTCAAACGTACACATAAAAGCATCAGTAGAACTCTGTATGGGCCTGATATGACTGCATTTCCCAGGATCCCGCTGCTGCAGTGAATATTACTTGAGCTCCATGTGCCCCCTGCTGTTAAAATGAGGAACAACAGCCTCGGTGCTGGCATGAAGTCTCGATCGAGTTTGAGGGATTGAGGAATAGACAAACAGTGTAAATTTAGTATTGATCACAGAAAGACCAGGAAGAGGAGCGAGAGAGAGGTCCTACCCCCCGAAAATATGTTGTATCTCAATAGTAATTACTTACAGCAGATGCAGACCTGTGTTTTATGGTATTTTACAAAAGCGAAATATTTTCTTTGTTGGATAATGGAACAACTAGTGATGGATATGATAGTTCTTATCACTGCTGAGCTCAGTCTAGTCTCCAGCACCAAATGTTGGCAGTAAACGTATCTGTAAACCACTGAGAGGTTCACATTTGTATTTCATGCCTACCATACAAAACGTTCATATCACGCTCACATTACATGATTATGACCTGATTATTATGTTGGGAGGTGAAGGGGATGGTGGTGGAGTTAGAGGTAGAGAAGAAGGCTGCCAAGCCAGTGTAACCACTGGATTTTGTGAGGAGACCTCGGGATATTTTACAGCTGTGTTTGTGGCGACAAAACCAGGTGTTTTAAGGCAAAACACGATGTTGTCTTAACTCTAACCAAGTGGTTTTTGTGCCTAAACCTAACCAGAGCATGAACACAGCGTTGTCACAACATAAAATAAAGAAACGTACACTGCCAACATTTATTCTGGTGACTTCGTTCGGTAAATTTGTTCAACATGGTGGCATGAGGCTCCACACTGTGGCCCTGTTTCCTGTTCATGAGCTCAGGCTGAACTCTAGTGGTTGGAAATTGGTACTGCACCTGTGTACAAGTTCTTGATGGATTTAAACAGAAAAGGACTTCAGTGACTCCACACATGTAGTTGTGTTGACAACTACATGTGTGGAGTCACTGAAGTCGTAACACAGTAGAAACAGAATTCACTTTTACACACCTATCGTTAGGTACATGAGGTCATTATGATGACTGACATGCACAGTTCCTGAGTTAGTATGAGCTATGTGAGGCATTAAAACCTATGGAAAAGGCCTATTCAGTCCCATAGCATAACTCAGCTCTGTACAGTGCAGACTATTTTACAGTTAATCACACACTATAGATCTTATTTAGCTGTATACTGTTAATACATACAATACAGAGTGTTTCATTCCTGCCTTTACATCCACTACTCAGCAGTCAGATTAATGTCAGTGATGAAAATCAGCATTAACGTGCACAGCAATCACACGCAATGTCTTCAAGAAAAAGAGTTTATGTATTTTTAATGTTTTTACTTATTTGTGATTTCCTGTCTCTATTTCATTACATCAGACTGCATCATATTCACATGTTTTTGTGCTCTTCCTTTATGTTTTCCAGGTTCTGCAGTCGGCCAAGGAGCAGATCAAATGGTCCATACTGAAATGACTTAGACGAGACGAATTTAGAATTCTCAAGAGAGTTGTTTCTAGTCCCAAAGCTATTTTTTGTAGTAACACACTAAAGGGAAGGCTGGCACAAGCCTGTTGGGAAATGGGCTGCTTTATACAGCAATTAACTAGCCAGTAATAGGATTTTGTTTCTATGTGTGATGGCATTTTGTTACATTATGTCTGAAATGTAATTAATTTATTTGCTTTGAGAGTGAAGGTAGTCCACTTTCATATAGAGATATCATTGAAGAGGCTAAGTGACACTAGAAAATGAAAGGAAAAAGTAAAGTAAAGGTACTAAACTGATCAATGAAAATACTAGAAACCTGATTAGCAATCAATGATCTGTTACTTTTATTTTGGTGGAGCAGGATCTTCCACTCATTCACTTTGACCAGAGTAGGATTTATTTGTTGTTTTGCTGTTTTTGCTAATTGTTGGTGTGGACAATGTTAAAATGATAATGTTTTATACATGAAGACCTTTTCTCCCAAAATGTTACATAGGCTAATAATTCTAGAAACATATTTTTTGATGGTGTGTCCCGTTTAAATGTGTGTGAGCAAGCAGGGACGGTATTTTACCTAAACATTCACATCAACCTGGAAAATAAGAACAGACACACAAAGAAACACTACTGCAGCAGATATCTGCAAACTCACAGTCAAAAGCTGAGTATCACTTAAGATAAATGATTTTAACAATGTCACTTAACAAGGCTCTGGCATCATTTGTGCACTGAACACTTCAGTTTGATCAAGTTTGTTGTTTTGAGCTCCTTAGACAACGTAGATTTGTGTTGTAAAGCTTATGAAAAGCCTGTAAAAGAATGCATCGAAGCTTTGTGGCACTATAAGCAAATGTTAGCACTGTGTGTTAGAGGAAATATGTTACTGTTTCACTGTCAGCAAAACACAGGTGACCTTAAAATGGAATTCCCAGATGAAGGAAAATTAATATCTGCACCTAAACTTTCTCTTTAGAATCAAAGGGACCTTAGAGGATATGAAACACAGCTCATGGTTCTGTGGCCAGAGTTAAACAGAATAAAGCCTATTTTCTGAGAGTTACATATGTTAATAGAAATGAAATATTTTCTTAGTTGAAAAGATGAAACAAGCCAAAGACAAACTACTTATTTTGTTAGCATTTGGAAGTTGCTGAAACAAACTGCCATGTTGTCTGATATAGGGCATTTTCTCTGTCCATTTGTGAGACTGATAATAAAACTGTATATTTGTCCTGGAAACAAAATGTCTTATTCCTGAGTTTATTCATCAGTGTTCTGTTTATTTTTTTCATTCTATTCTCAGACAAAACTTGTGGATTTTGTTTTTGGTCAAACTTGATACAACAGAGAAATAATGGCAGCAGTAGAATTCACTCGCCTGCGGTGCGTCTACCATCCAATCAGGACTCGAATCGACGACCCTGATGAATATTAATGAGCGCTATAAATAAAACCTGGAGCCGTGGGTGTGGTTACGGATGCTATTGGTAGAAAACAAGCGACGTCATGACCCACGTGCCTGTACTGCCCAGCCAATGATTCGTTCTGGTTCTATTTCCGAGTAATGTGATTGGTTAGCTGCCTCGTGCTCTCAGAAGTGATCGCATAGCGTCCCGAAGTGCATGAAATCAGATGAGACAGCAGTGATTTAAAACGGCAGAGGCTTCAGCTTCTTCTTTATTAAAACTTTTAAATAATTTTATTGTTATCATAATGAAAAAGTACATATTTAGTTACAGTTAACACGAAATTGTTTCCAACAAAGTCTCTATTGCTGACATCTACATATAAACATATGCATATACACACACGCATGCGCATCAGCGGTGAGGGAGTAATGTAACGCGTTACTAATAATATTTCAGTAATGTTTTACAGTTATGTCACGTAACGCGTTACAATCCGCGTTACCGACCGAAGTGAAGCGTTTATTGTTTCTTTCAAGAGCCCATCCACACCAACATGAACATATTAATATAGGCTGTGTGTGTTTAATACGGCCGAGCCTGTAAGTTCTGTGTTCAGTCTCTGTGTGACTGAAGCCTAATGATGAAGCCTGATCCTCCGAGCGCACTTTAATTTACATTCTTACATCACACCATGCATTCCTTGTTCTGTGGACTCACATGGTCTTGTCATATCATTATGGACTGTATTATAGAAGGTATAGGTCTATTGTGTTTCTTTCTTTTTTTTAATTTTTTTTTATAGCTGAACACGGCCACGATTGTAGAATGACTCATACGTGGGTAAAAAATTAGGTTTCAGCTCATGGTCTGATCGGTAAGGAACGTACAGTTTCAGTAACGCGCCATAAAACTGCTCGGGATATTTTTCCTGCGATTTGCGGTGAAATCTGCAAAATGATAGCAGGCTTATCAGTGTCTCTCCTTTGAACATATCCCATGTCATTCAGCAGAGGACAAACCTTTTTACCTTTGGTCTGCTGGCCATACACAAGTCTGCAAGTTGAGGCAAAGTCTGCCACACACACACCTCCTCATACTCGAGTGTTTCAGGCCTGGCTTTGTACTTGTCTGTCAAAGATGTCATCCACACATGTACACATTCTGATGTTGTGTTTTCCAGGTCTGACACGGGGCGACTCATTTTCACTGGGTTGTCATCTGTCGGTATGAATACCACACCTCACGAACACTTTTTCATTTTGATACCACATGCACGGGTGACACACTCCTGGGCACCTCTCTCTTTTTGGAATAGGCCTGCATGATTTCCCTCATTTCATCAATGAACGTTTTGAGATACTGGCTGACAGAGTTTTCACTTTTGCAAATACTGTATATGTGCAGATGTTCATTCATTCATTGTCAACTGCTGATGGTCGCGGTAGCCGCTTAATTCAAGGGGTCGCTGGGAGGTTTCTGGAGCCAATCCCAGGTATCTAAGGGCAAAGGCAGGGTACACCCCAGACGAGTCGCCAGCTCATCGCAGGGCCCTTTACTGATGGCAGAGGCCGCCTCGTAAGGTGACAAGTTAGTTGGTTTAGTTTAGCCCCCAGGGAGCCAGGATTCGAACCAGCGACCTCCCGAACACTGGTCGAACTGCTCTACCCGCTGAGCTACAACCGCCCTCAGATGTAGTTTATCAAACTGTAATAATTCAGTATGAACTGAACATCAATATTTGCATCCCAGGCAGAAAGTAGAGCTGCGTTATATGGATTTACCCAGCAGTCTTTTGGGTCACGCCTCAGTATCACAGCATTTGATTGTTTCATCACGTGCAGACATTTCTCATACTCGTTGAGTGTTAAATTACATTGAGCCAGGAGCTGGTCTGAACTCAGGGAGGCAGTTTCAGGTTCACTCAGCAACAAGTTCAGTGGTCTGAGCTTTTGTTTTGCTTCTGCCAGTTTTTCTGGATCATCTTTATCTCCAGGTCTTGTTATCATTGTCTTTCTGGAAGATGGTTGGGGAAAACCAAAGCGACATCCAGAGCTAGCACTTTTGAAACATGTCCGTGTGTGGGTTTTGCTGTGCATCTGCACTCCTGTCACTTTCTGGTACAGGTCAGGTTGTGTAACTGGGTCAGGTAGCTGCGCACTGATGTATTTGTTCACAAAGTCACAGATAGTTCGATCATCGTCTTCCTCAAAAACAGGAGCTCCTTCTACCCATAGCAGGCAATGTATGTGTGGGCTTCCTCTGTGCTGAAACTCAACTCGGTAAAAGTAATCAACAACTTTGCCAAGGGTCTGTGCAGGCGACAAGATCAAATCTCTGTATAAGGCCTCAACACGCTTATCAAACATCAAAACAACTTCAAACAAACAACTTCCTCACCTTGCTGACATTTTATTGCTTCGATCACCTCAGGCCAACGCATTTCTGCAGCAGAAAATGTACAAAAGAAAGTAGGACTTCCGAGCTGTCTTATCATGGCAAACAGATCTCTGGTTGTTTTCTCCCAATAGGCTGGTGTCCCTCTGAGCGGCTGCATGAATCTGACTGAATCTTTGCTACACCTCTCTGTTACACGTACACTGCTGGTTCTTGAATTTCCCATATTTGGCAGAGGCCTGGCTGCGTGATGTACAGACGTGTTGTTCAGAAGGCTGTTCTGTGAGGTTCACATTGTCTGCATTGGATGGCCCCGCTACACTGAGATCTGCCTCTACAATTTCAGAATCTGAGATCTGGTGCACATCACCTGAATAGCTTACAGCACAGGAGCTAACTTTTTCTATAGGATCATTACTGCGACATCCGCTCTTTACCATGTCAGCATAAGAGACCTGTGGTGAACGCACATCACCTGAATGCTTTACCTGGTCAGCATTTGAAGTAGCCGTTACACCTGGGTCATTACTGTTACGTGTCGTCTTTACGATGTCAGCATAAGAATTGTGTGGTGAACTCAATGCATCATGGTGACCTCCCTGGTGGCACTTGGAACATGAGATGCTGCAGATGTCATGACCTCTCCACTGCTCTGGGGACCAACACATTCTTCCTGCTCGCTGTAGCACAGTGCATCTCACCTGATCTCTGCCAGTGCATGCGTGCAGCTTGGGACTTCTTACTTTTCCTTGGCATTGTTGTAGATTCAAACCAAATATTTCTTTCACAAAACCCTTTTTTAGTCTGTGAAAATGGTCTAAAAGTATGCTCAGGTAAAACTGAAGGTTATTCTGTTTTTTTTTACTGTTTATTCAATGCTTTAAAACACTATCAAGAGATATGTACTAATGCTCAAATGTGGTATTCAACTGAGAAAGGCTAAACTGTAGACTAGTACAATATACTTTTTAGTGACAGCAATCCAAATCTTATTCCTTAACAAACTTAATGTACAAGACTAAAGAAATGTATTCAGGTTTATAGTTAAATATCAGAATCAAACACAGCTTTTTCAAACAACTGATGATTTTTTATCACAATATATAAAACAACAACAACAATAAAACACTTATTTATTCAAATAATGTGAGCAGTCCTGAAGATGAAGAAGTAAGATCAGTTGTAAGTCAGAGACAACAAATGCACTGTATAATATAAATATAAAAAGAGAGCAATGGCTAAGATGGTCAAATTGTTTAGAATTATAAAACATTATTAGCATTATAAAAACAAACAGTTTTCTCCTAATTTTCTTCTTCCGTTATTTCCTTGTAGACTTACTTTAGTTTGTAGACTCTGGGAACTTTTAATGTCTCTTATTTGTCGTTTCCTCGCTCCTCAACGAGGAGCGACCTCTGAGGAGTGGAGTGGAAATTCTCCTTGTGAGGTAGAGAGTTGCTAAGTCTCCGAAGAATTTTAGACTCAGTCACCATCGAGTTTTATATTTAGTTTGTATTCTGATTCACCACCAAGGTAGGAGAACAGAAGGACCACAAGCACATTTCTTTTCATGGTCTGTTTTAAACACGAGGTTGATCACTCATGAACGTCGGGTTTGATATGTTACATCATTTCAGTTTTCCCTGAAACATTTAGCCAGAAGACACCACAATCACATTCAGGGTTATTAAATGATGATTTTAATGATGATTTCAGAATATCACTGAATACAGAAGCAAATGATGAATACATACATAAACACATCTGTATGTTGAAATGGTTCCTGTGCCTCTGACCAGTACACAGTCCAGATACACGAGACACAGTCTAAATACACAGTACACAATACACAGTCCACAATAGACTGTCTAAATACACAATACACAGTATATAGGGACATTCCATGTCAGTTCACATGATTCCCCAGAACCTCCCCAGTGACACCTCTTCAATTTCCTTATTTTTTTTGTACAGGTACCTTTTGATGCAAAATTAAAGAACCCCAAGTTTTAGCTTCCTACCTCTAACGGTTTTAGAGATATGGCCCTTCAAGGTTTGGGTGCCACGCCCGCTTTGCAGGTCAGTGAATTGCGCACATAATTTGTAAGCATATTTGGACACCCATGTCTTTGGTTTTCAGACAGATACAGGCCTTAAAATTGCCACGTGCCCTATGTAATGTATGTATGTATATCTAAATCTGCATTTTTGTACAGTACACACACAGTACATAGTGTACACAGTTCGCAGCACACACAGTGCACAGTTCACAGCACACACACAGTACACAGTTCACAGCACACACACAGTACACAGTGTACACATTTCGCAGCACACACAGTACACAGTTCACAGCACACACACAGTACACAGTTCACAGAACACACACAGATAGTCTAAATACACAGCATATACACAATACACAGGACACAGTGTAAATAAACAGTTCACAGTAGAAAAACACTGTATGAGTCTAAATCCGCAGTTCACAGTCTAAAGCACAAACACAGTATGAATACACTGTATATATAAAATACATAGTACACACACCACAGTCCACAGTTCACAGCGCACACACACACAGTCCACAGCACACACAGTACACAGTTCACAGCACACACACACACAGTACACAGTTCACTGCACACACACACACATATTCACAGCACACACACAGTCTAAATACACAGCATATACACAATACACGGGACACAGACTAATACAGTGTTTTTCTACTGTGAACTGTTTATTTACACTAAATCCGCAGTTCACAGTCTAAATATTAACTACACATACAATATGAATATACAGTACACAGTCTAAATACAAGGTACACAGTATATAGACAATAGACAACACACAGTCGAAACACACAGTACAACACAGTACACAACACAGTACACAATACACAGTCTAAATACTCAGTACAAAATACAGTCGAAATACACAATACACATAAACACTACACAGTACAAAGTACACAGTCTAAATACACAATACAAAATACAGTCGAAATACACAATACACACAAACACTACACAGTAAAAAGTAAACACTACACAGTACAAAGTACACAGTACACACACTACACAGTATACAATACACAGTCAAAATACTAAGTACACAATACATAGTATATAGTCTAAATACACAGCATATACACAATACACAATACATGGGACACAGTGTAAATAAACAGTTCACAGTAGAAATACACTGTATGAGTTTAAATCTGCATTTCAGTCTGAAGCACACACACAGTATGAATACACTGTACATACAAAATACATAGTACACACACCACACAGTACACACACAGTACATAGTGTACACAGTTCGGAGTACACACACAGTACATAGTGTACACAGTTCGGAGTACACACACAGTACATAGTGTACATTGTTCGCAGCACACACACACAGTCTAAATACACAGCATACACAATACATGGGACACAGTGTAAATAAACAGTTCACAGTAGAAAAACACTATTAGTCTAAATCTGCAGTTCACAGTCTAAATATTAAGTACACACACAATATGAATATACAGTACACAGTATATAGACAATAGACAGTACACACACAGTACACAGTGCACAAAGTACACAATACACAGTCGAAATACACAGTGCACAATACACAGTCGAAATACACAGTGCACAATACACAGTCGATATACACAGTGCACAATACAGTCAAAATACACAGTACACACACACACACTACACAGTACACAATACACAGTCGAAATACACAGTACACAATACAGTCGAAATACACACTATACAGTACACAATACACACACTACATAGTACAATATACACAGTCTAAATACTCAGTACACAATACACAGTAAACTGTCTAAATACACAATACAAAATACAGTTGAAATACACAATATACACACACACACACACACACACACACACAGTACAAAGTACACAGTACACACACTACACAGTACACAATACACAGTCAAAATACTCAGTACACAATACATAGTATATAGTCTAAATACACAGCATATACACAATACATGGGACACAGCGTAAATAAACAGTTCACAGTTGAAATACACAGTACACGATACAGTCGAAATACACAGTACACAATACAGTCAAAATACACAGTACACACACAGTACACACTACACACTACACAGTACACACACAGTACATAGTGTACACAGTTCGCAGTACACAGACACGGACTAAATACACAGCATACACAATACACGGGGCACAGTGTAAATAAACAGTTCACAGTAGAAATACACAGTACACACACTATACAGTACACAATACACACACTACATAGTACACAATACACAGTCTAAATACTCAGTACACAATACACAGTAAATTGTCTCAGTACACAATACACAGTAAATTGTCTTAATACACAATACACACACTACATAGTACACAATACACAGTAAACTGTCTAAATACACAATACACAGTAAACTGTCTAAATACACAATACAAAATACAGTCGAAATACACAATACACACACACACTACACAGTACAAAGTACACAGTACACACACTACACAGTACACAATACACAGTCAAAATACTCAGTACACAATGCATAATATATAGTCTAAATACACAGCATATACACAATACATGGGACACAGCGTAAATAAACAGTTCACAGTCGAAATACACGGTACACGATACAGTCGAAATACACGGTACACGATACAGTCGAAATACACGGTACACGATACAGTCGAAATACACGGTACACAGTGCACAAAGTACACACACAGTGCACAACACAGTCGAAATACACAGTGCACAACACAGTCGAAATACACAGTGCACAACACAGTCGAAATACACAGTGCACACACTATACAGTACACAATACACACACTACATAGTACACAATACACTGTCTAAATACTCAGTACACAATACACAGTAAACTGTCTAAATGCACAATACAAAATACATTCGAAACACACAATACACACACACACACACACACACACACTACACAGTACAAAGTGAACACTACACAGTACAAAGTACACAGTACACACACTACACAGTACACAATACACAGTCAAAATACTTAGTACACAATACATAGTATATAGTCTAAATACACAGCGTATATAGTCTAAATACACAGCATATACACAATACACGGGACACAGCGTAAATAAACAGTTCACAGTAGAAATACACTGTATGAGTCTAAATCTGCATTTCAGTCTGAAGCACACACACAGTATGAATACACTGTATATACAAAATACATAGTACACACACCACACAGTACACAGTGTACACAGTTCGCAGTACACACACAGTACATAGTGTACACAGTTCGCAGCACACACACAGTACATAGTGTACATAGTTCGCAGCACACACACAGTACATAGTGTACACAGTTCGCAGCACACACAGTTCACAGTTCATAGCACACACACAGTCCACAGAACACACACAGACAGTCTAAATACACAGCATATACACAATACACGGGACGCAGTGTAAATAAACAGTTCACAGTAGAAAAACACTGTATGAGTCTAAATCCGCAGTTCACAGTCTAAATATTAAGTACACATACAAGATGAATATACAGTACACAGTAAACAGTCTAAATACAAGATACACAGTATATAGACAATAGATACACAGTACGCAGTGCATAAAGTACACAATACACAGTACACAACACAGTCGAAATACACAGTACACAACACAGTTGAAATACACAGTAGACGCACACACTACACAATACACAGTCGAAATACACAGTACAGTCGAAATACACAGTACACAATACACTACACAGTACACAATACATAGTCTAAATACTCAGTACACAATGTACTGTCTAAATACACAATACAAAATACATAGTCTAAATGCACAATACAAAATACACAGTCAAAATACACGATACACACACACACACTACACAGTACAAAGTAAACACTACACAGTACAAAGTACACAGTACACACACTACACAGTCGAAATACTAAGTACTCAATACACAGTATATAGTCTAAATACACAGCATATACACAATACATGGGACACAGTGTAAATAAACAGTTCACAGTAGAAATACACTGTATGAGTCTAAATCCACAGTTCACAGTTCGCAGCACACACACAGTACATAGTGTACACAGTTCGCAGCATACACACACACAGTACACAGTTCGCAGTACACAGTACACAGTTCGCAGCACACACACAGTCCACAGTTCGCAGCACACACACACAGTCTAAATACACAGCATACACACAATACATGGGGCACAGTGTAAATAAACAGTTCACAGTCGAAATACACAGTACACAGTATACACACACCACATACAGTACACACTACACAGTACACACGCAGTACATAGTGTACACAGTTCGCAGTACACACACAGTACATAGTGTACACATTTCGCAGTACACGCACAGTACATAGTGTATACAGTTCGCAGCACACACACACGGACTAAATACACAGCATACACAATACACGGAGCACAGTGTAAATAAACAGTTCACAGTAGAAATACACTGTATTAGTCTAAGTCCACAGTTCACAGTCTAAATATTAAGTACACATACAATATGAATATACAGTACACAGTACACAGTTTAAATACAAGGTACACAGTATATAGACAATAGACAGTACACACACAGTACACAGTGCACAAAGTACACAGTGCACAAAGTACACAATACACAGTCGAAATACACAGTACACAATACAGTCAAAATACACAGTGCACACACACTACACAGTACACAATACACAGTCGAAATACTCAGTACACAATACAAAGTATATAGTCTAAATACACAGCATATACACAATACATGGGACACAGTGTAAATAAACAGTTCACACACACAGTATAGTACACAGTACACAGATAATACACGGTATATAAACAATAAACAGTACACACGCAGTACACAAACAGTACACATTAAACACACACTACAGACAGTACACACTAGAAGGTACACATTGCACACACAGTACTACACATAGTACACAGAGAACACAGTTCACACACACAGTATACACAGTATACAGTACACAAAGTACACAGTAAACACAGAGTACACAGTACAAACATACACACAAACTACACAGTACAAAAACACACACACACACACACACACACTACACAGTAACACAGGACACAGTACACAGCGCACAAAGTACACAATACACAGTCTAAATACACAGTACACAATTCACAGTACAAAGTAAACACTACACAGTACAAAGTACACAGTACACACACTACACAGTACACAATACACAGTCTAAATACTCAGTACACAATACACAGTGTACAGTCTAAATACACAGCATATACACAATACATGGGACACAGTGTAAATAAACAGTTCACAGTAGAAATACACTGTATGAGTCTAAATCCGCAGTTCACAGTCTAAAGTACACACACAGTATGAATACACTGTATATACAAAATACATAGTACACACCCCACACAGTACACACACAATACACAGTACAAACACGCCATAGAAAGTACACACTACACAGTACACACACAGACAGTACTACACACAGTACATAGTACACACAGTTCACAGTACACACAATACACAGCACACACAGTACACAGTTCACACTACACACACACACACACAGTCTAAATAGTTCACAGTAGAAATACACTGTATGAGTCTAAATCCGCAGTTCACAGTCTAAATACACAGTACACACACACACACACACACACAGTATAGTACACAGTCTAAACACATAGTACACAGTATATACATAATACACAGCATATAAACAATAAACAGTACACAGTACACACGCAGTACACACACAGTACACAGAGTACAACACAGACAGTGAATGCTTGCTTGAAATGTTTCAACTCGACTATATTAGTTTGGAGATTGTTTGACCCAAACCCCGAAATCAGGATTAACATTTGATTAATTGCACAGCCCTACTACACAGTCTAAATACTCAGTACACAAAACACAGTACACCATATGAATACACAGTACACAGTATATACACAATACAAAGTATATACACAATACAAAGTACACAGTCTGAATACATGGTACACAGCATATACACAATACACAAACAGTACACACACCACACACAGAATACAAACAGTACACACACCACACACAGTACACACACACCACATACAGTACAAACACCACACAGTATACAAACAGTACACACACCACACACAGTATACAAACAAAACACACACCACACACAGTATACAAACAGTACACACACCACACACAGTATACAAACAATACACACACCACACACAGTATACAAACAGTACACACACCACACACATTATACAAACAGTACACACACCACACAGTATACAAACAGTACACACACCACACACAGTACACACACCACACAGTATACAAACAGTACACACACCAAACACAGTATACAAACAGTACACACACAGTATACAAACAGTACACACACAGTATACAAACAATACACACAGTATACAAACAATACACACAACACACACAGTATACAAACAGTACACACACCACACACAGTATACAAACAGTACACACACCACACACAGTATACAAACAGTACACACACCACACACAGTATACAAACAGTACACACACCACACAGTATACAAACAGTACACACACCACACACAGTATACAAACAGTACACACACTGAATACAAACAGTACACACACACCACACAGTATACAAACAGTACACACACTGAATACAAACAGTACACACACACCACACAGTATACAAACAGTACACACACAGTATACAAACAGTACACACACCACACACAGTATACAAACAGTATACACACACCACACACAGTATACAAACAGTACACACACAGTATACAAACAGTACACACACAGTATACAAACAATACACTCACAGTATACAAACAATACACACAACACACACAGTATACAAACAGTACACACAACACACACAGTATACAAACAGTACACACACCACACACAGTATACAAACAGTACACACACCACACACAGTATACAAACAGTACACACACAGAATGCAAACAATACACACAACACACACAGTATACAAACAGTGCACACACCACACACAGAATACAAACAGTACACAGTATACAAACAGTACACACACCACACACAGTATACAAACAGTACACACCACACACAGTATACAAACAGTACACACCACACACAGTATACAAACAGTACACACACCACACACAGTATACAAACAGTACACACAGTATACAAACAGTACACACACCACACACAGTATACAAACAGTACACACACCACACAGTATACAAACAGTACACACCACACACAGTATACAAACAGTACACACCACACACAGTATACAAACAGTACACACCACACACAGTATACAAACAGTACACACACCACACACAGCACACACCCCACACAGTATACAAACAGTACACACACCACACAGTATACAAACAGTACACACACCACACACAGTATACAAACAGTACACACACAGTATACAAACAGTACACACACAGTATACAAACAATACACACACAGTATACAAACAATACACACAACACACACAGTATACAAACAGTACACACAACACACACAGTATACAAACAGTACACACACCACACAGTATACAAACAGTACACACACAGTATACAAACAGTACACACACAGTATACAAACAGTACACACACCACACACAGTATACAAACAGTACAAACACCACACAGTATACAAACAGTACACACACCACACACATTATACAAACAGTGCACACACCACACAGTATACAAACAGTACACACACCACACACAGTACACACACCACACAGTATACAAACAGTACACACACCACACACAGTATACAAACAGTACACACACCACACACAGTATACAAACAGTACACACACTGAATACAAACAGTACACACACACCACACAGTATACAAACAGTACACACACTGAATACAAACAGTACACACACACCACACAGTATACAAACAGTACACACACCACACACAGTATACAAACAGTATACACACACCACACACAGTATACAAACAGTACACACACAGTATACAAACAGTACACACACAGTATACAAACAATACACTCACAGTATACAAACAATACACACAACACACACAGTATACAAACAGTACACACACCACACACAGTATACAAACAGTACACACACCACACACAGTATACAAACAGTACACACACCACACAGTATACAAACAGTACACACACAGAATGCAAACAATACACACAACACACACAGTATACAAACAGTGCACACACCACACACAGAATACAAACAGTACACAGTATACAAACAGTACACACACCACACACAGTATACAAACAGTACACACCACACACAGTATACAAACAGTACACACACCGCACAGTATACAAACAGTACACACACAGAATGCAAACAATACACACACAGAATGCAAACAATACACACAACACACACAGTATACAAACAGTACACACACCACACAGTATACAAACAGTACACACACAGAATACAAACAATACACACAACACACAGTATACACACAGACCACACACAGTATACAAACAGTACACACACCACACACAGTATACACACATCACATACAGTACACACACCACACACAGTATACAAACAGTACACACAGCACACAGTATACAAACAGTACACACCACACACAGTATACAAACAGTACACACCACACACAGTATAAAAACAGTACACACACCACACACAGCACACAGTATACAAACAGTACACACACCACACACAGTATACAAACAGTACATACACCACACACAGTACACACACACACACCACATACAGTACACACACCACACACAGTATACAAACAGTACACACACCACACACAGTATACAAACAGTACACACACCACACACAGTATAAAAACAGTACACACACCACACACAGTATAAAAACAGTACACACACCACACACAGCACACAGTATACAAACAGTACACACACCACACACAGTATAAAAACAGTACACACACCACACACAGTATACAAACAATACACACATCACACACAGTATACAAACAGTACACACACCACACACAGTGCACAGTATACAAACAGTACACACACCACACACAGTATACAAACAGTGCACACACCACACACAGTATACAAACAGTACACACACCACACAAACAGTACACACACCACACACAGTATACAAACAGTGCACACACCACACACAGTATACAAACAGTACACACACCACACAAACAGTACACACAGCACACAGTATAAAAAACATTACACACTCGGTCCGTCCTCCGTCAGTGCTTGTTGTCGGCACCTTGATGGTTCAACACGTGGCAGTGTCTGGCGGCCGGTGTTTCGGATTAACACAGGGCCATGTTAATTGCTGACCGAATGCGTCTGTGGTCACCGTAGCTGCAACCGATGTTGAAAATGGGAAGAGAAGGCGTACCTGTCCTCTGACATGCCTCTTTGTTCAGGTTGTCTCTGTGAAAAACAAACCTGTTACGTGTTTGGGCTGCATTTGATTAAACGCGTCTAACCCTCTTCGCTGTAAACAGGAAAAGGGAGAGTTGCTCTTCCTGTGAATGTGTATCTCTAATAAACCTTTATTTAATACACTGACTAGTTTCTCCTCCCTGTTGAGTTAACATGCATCACATAGAGGAACTATGGAACCCTTTTAAACAACAAAAAAAAGAAAAAATAATTACAGGACTTGAACTCACATTCATTGAGGGGAAAAAATAACAGTGTGGTAACCGATCGATAAAGTCAATTAGATCACACAGGTCCTTCGTATAGCCTTTTTCACTCCTCACAGCATACACACAGACACCTCTTGAACGCAGAAGGAGGCCAGATCAACTTGTGACCGCAGTGTCTGTTCACCGTGTCTGTACTGTGATGGTTTTATAACACAAACAAGATTTTTCCAAAAAATATGGGCTGTCTTGGTAAAAACCTTCTGTATTGAAGAAAAATGAAATAAAATGCTTGAATGATGGAAAATAACTGAGTCTATCTTAGATGTTGAGCAGATAAAGAGGAGGATAATTTTCATTAATTTTGGTATTGTCCAGTTGTTGCATCCTTTGGGCGGCACTGCTGTCATTCCTACATATTTAAAGTGGCCTATAACATAATCTTACAGACACTAACATAAATTGATCATAGGCTATATATTTTTTAAATATATTTTTTGATGCGTAGACACTGTGGTCACAAGTTGACCTGGCCACCTTCTGCAACCAAAAGGTGTCTGTGGTTATGGTTAGAGGTTATGCCATTAATCAAACTATGGTATATCTGGTGTAGTGGGTTGGTTATCACGCGGCAGGCTGCTTTTTCCCTCAATGAGTCTTAATTCGAGTCCTGTAGTTTATTCAAATTTTTTCTCGGTTTGGTTTAAAATGGTTACATAGTACTTCTATGTGAAGAACGTTTACTCAAGCAGACAGCAAAGACAAGTAAGTGCATTTCATAAAGGTTATGCTTATTTGTGTTATAAAACCATCACAGTACAGACACGGTGACCCTAACCCTAACGGACGGACGGCCCCCATCCTCACAGAGGTCCAACAACATTGTATTCGAAATGTATTGCCCCAAACCCATCCGTGGTCCTGAATTTCAGCTGTCTAAAAGTCGCTCAAATGAGCTTTGCTGAGCTCTACTGAGAGCAGGCTGTTTCTGTGCCTGCACCTTTAAATGCTAATGAGCTCCGTCTGTCAGGGAGACGATGCTGTTTACGCTAGCGGTAGCATGCGCTAATGTTTGGATGTATCGCTATGGCTCGCCGAGATGCTGTCGTTCAACCATACCAGTTTGACACAGAATCGGACCCAGAAGGAGAGGCTGCTGAAGAAATACGGACATTACATGAGAAACCCCCCACTCCCCAACACAGCCACCCGGCTCGCATTCCCCACTGACCTGAAACAGGTAACATTAAAAACAGCTAGCGAAAGCTGTGTTTGTCTCCAACACAGTCCCCAAACTCTTGGACACTGTTCGCATAGTCCCTGTCTCCAGTCTACACATGTTTCCAGACTTTTACTGTGACAACCAAGCTCCCTCGTAATATTATTAACATTAACAGTTAGCTTCAAACGGCATTGCATAGCGGACCGAAGCGGAGCTAACTAGTTAGCCAAGCTGACTTCACCATACTCGTCGGCAGCTGTAAATACTATCAAAACGTGGCGACACTTACCTGTGGCTCGGGTGCAGTTGCTGGGTCCCGTATGGTTGGAACTTGGTACTGATCCTTTTACGAGGGTCAGTGTCGAGGCAAAGCCAGCTTTGTACTGTGATCCTCGTTACTGAAGCAGTCCGATGTGAAGTGGTTAGCACATACAAACAGACTTACAAAGGAACCGTAGCCGGCACGCTGTCGTTAAAAATGAAACGCAGCCACTGTCTCTTGTGTTCTTCTGTAGCTGGGACAGAATATAAGCACTTATGTTGATTTTTACAACCAACAACAGAGTAATTTGCGTGTCTAGCTCTGAGCGACGACACACCGAACTTCACCTCCGGGATGAACGCCCCCCTCTCGATAGCTCCTATCATCGCGCAGAGGAGGCCGGCTTATGAAAATCTCTCCTGTCGTGACGTTACGACAGGAGCTGAATCTGAACAGCCTGTAGGAGCGCCGTTTTACCAGTGGGTGGGCTGCAGAGACTATGCAGGACTCGTTTGCTTTCCTCATTCTGGGAGTTGGTAGGCTCAGGGAGGACCAGTTTATATATGTAGAGACCAGAGAAAACGTGTTTTTCATAATATGGGACATTTAAGGCTGCATGAGTTGTTTATTCTATCATATGTCTGCAGCATTTGACACTAGAGCTGCAAAAACCAGAGATAAATATCTGACCATTACTGGCAGCAGCTTCACATGTCCACGATTGGATGAATCAATAGACAGGGACACAAATTCGACAGGGATACAGAAATTCTTAAGTTGAATTTAATACCTTTTTTAATACCTTCACAATATTTTTTAATACCAACACGACTTTGAGCTGCAACTGTAGTGGCAACCTTTTGAACTTCAGTTTTTGTAAATATCTGGGGTTTTTTTCTATTTATTTTCTATTTAACTTTATGTATATTTGTCTGATTCTTTTTCCTGTACTTGCATCTTGAGCTGTTGTAACAAGTGAATTTCCCCCTTGTGGGATAAATAAAGCCTATCTAAATCTAAAAAGAATTGAGCAGGGAGGCTTTCTTGTCTCCCTCTGGTGTTGAAAAGCTGTCATAGCAAACAGTGATGAAGCACCCAGTCAGCTGTTGGAGTCTGAAGCGTGGAACTCCTTCAGTGTACTTATACCACAGATACAGTTGTACTTATACTACAGGTATAGTTTTACTTATACTACAGACACAGTTGTATTTATACGACAGATACAGTTGTACTTATACTACAGATACAGTTGTATTATACTACAGATACAGTTGTATTTATACCACAGATACAGTCGTATTTATACCACAGATAGAGTTGTATTTATACCACGGATACAGTTGTATTTATAATACAGATACATTTGTATTTATACTACAGATAGAGTTGTATTCATACCACGGATACAGTTGTACTTACACCACAGATACAGTTGTTTTTATACTACAGATAAAGCTGTATTTGTTGTACATATACCACTATAGTTACACTAGAATTATCATGAACATTTGAACTGCACTCAGGTGATCCTCACTAAACTGATAATGTGACTTAATCAACAGTTAGGGCTGAGGGTTGTGTCTAATTACAAAGTGATGTAAACTGATTTCATATATGAAATTCAAAATAAATATTTGTGTAGAGATCTGTTCTCACTTTGACATAAAAAGGACTGCTCTCTTGATTGGTGTCATAAAAACAACATTACATTTATTTTAGAGTCTGCTTTCTAAAACAATCAAACAAGAATAATTAAAAACATATATGAATAATATATAAATATCTAAATGTGATCACTGGGGATCCTCTCATTGTACCCTGGCTCTATAGAGCACATCTTGTAACTACCAATACTATGATGACAGACAGAGTCCTGCAGAAATAGAGTAAAGTGGAAAATACACGCTCAGAGAGAAATTTGGAAGGGTTGGGAGGATTGTGGTGTAATGATTGGCTCTTGCCTTGGTGCTGACTCAACAGAAAGAAATAGCTCATCATCATAATCACCAGCATCTGTCTCAGTTGCTCTGGTTTCCATCAGAGCAGGTGAAGGTATACAGATGGGGAACTCTGCTTTTCATAGGTCAGCTGGCGTGTCATGTTTAAAATGACTCACCCTGTTTGATTTGGCATCCAGTGCAGAAGAAAGAGAGAGAGAGAGAGAGAGAGAGAGAGAGTGTGTGTGTGTGTGTGTGTGTGTGTGTGTGTGTGTGTTTTGAGGAGTCATTACCACAGTGGAGAAAAGGACGTGATTTGAAAAGTGTACATTTCCTTGCACTGTTTTTGTGCCTTTACTTTATCCTTCTCTTGCTCTTCTTTTCCCAGAGACCACTTGTCAGTCAAATATCATGGGTGGGACTCAGATGTGTTTCTTGCTTTTTCACACTTGCACTTACTGTTGATGAGCTCTGAGTTTGTTTTACTGCAGCAGGATAGAGACAGTGCTTTCCTTTATTTATGCATGGCATAAAGTTATCAGCATATATTCCCTCTGTCCTCATGTGTGTTAAAATGCCTGGTTTATGTTGTTTGCCTGGTTTATATACTGCACAAGCAGAGCCACACGCACTGCCATTGGCTGGGAAGAATTATAATACAGCAGCAGATTGGCCAGGACTTTGACAGTGACAGATTGGCCAACTGGTGATTGGCTAATTGAGTTGTGATGTCACTGAGTGTGGGTTGGATGAGAGGAGAGAGAGAGAAAAAAAAACAGGAACATGGAAGGGAGAGTGGCATAGAGAATGTGAAAGAGAGAGAGAAAGTGGGAGGGATGAAAAATGATAAAGAGACACTACAGAGAGAGAGGGAGAGAGAGAGAGAGAGAGAGAGAGAGAGAGAGAGTGAGAGAGAGAGAGAGAGAGAGAGGCAATGGGGTGTGTGTGTGTGTGTGTGTGTGTGTGTGTGTGTGTGTGTGTGTGTGTGTGTGTGTGTGTGTGTGTGTGTGTTACCGACAATCTACAGCTTTTAAACAAAGACAGTCATTATTCTGGTGGAGCATAAATAAAGTGGTTGAGTTACGATGCTGGCTGCTTGCTGTTTGTATGATTTTAGGTGAAAAATGGTGAAAAATGATTCAAGTACTCCCTGTAGGCCGGATAACATTACATTGAAATCACGCCTCCGACACCTTTATTATTGTAATATCCTGGTACTATTGTAAAGGCTCACTAATGCTCAGTTTTAGATTTTTGGCTAGAAATGTAGCAGTACCACTGGAAATCATAGGGGGCAGTGTAGCCACTAGTGTAGCTTATAGTTATATAGTTTACATCTATCTCAATGTTACAGTGAAAATAATCCTCCATCCACAGTCACAATGTATTTAGATCATCTTTAAGTTTTCCATTTGGCCTCTTTCTGCATGACTAAATGTTCTGGCCGTTAAGGGGCGATGAGTCAAGGTAACATTAGACAACAGTTTGGTGTCAGCGCTGACTAAATGCTTTATGAACTCTTGTGAGTGATTGTTCTGTCTCTGTTGGTGTAATATTTTAATGTCGTGTAGCATGACATAAGCTTTATTCCTAAAGCAAAGGTGTAACATTACAGTTTCTAGGTGACGTTTCAGCTTTCCATTAGGCTTGTCTCTGCATGGCCAAATGTTCTGCCTGCAAACTGTCACCTTTAATTTGACGGGGAAATGTAATTAAGTTATTATTCTATAGCAGGCTCCAGCTGGAGGCCTGGCTGTAAAAAATAATTAGCACCTTCAAAACACCAAGCCTCCAAGACCATAAGGAGTCAAGTGACAGCAGAAGAGTCACTGCAAACAACAGTCGACAGCCATGGCCTTCAGAAAACTCCAGAGATGCCCAAAGAATCCCAGTAAACCCCTACAGACTCCCAGGAGTACCCACTGAAAACCTCCTTTAAGTAACAGTTTGACCTTTTTGGGGAGATAGAGAGATGTGCGTAAACCCAGTTGCTTTCTAATCGAGAAACTCTTGATTAGCAACAAAACAAATAAGTGCATATCCAGAGTTTTCCAACTTTTCTCTCTAAAAGAATCTACTTTTCAAACATCAACAGGAAATTTTATTTGATGCCAAGAATATAACAAAAACCTTAAACTCCAGTGTCCCCTAGAAACCAGTGCTGGCTTTAGAAGTTAAGTGACATCAGTAGTTAAGAAGATGAGAAATTTGTTGCAAAGCTTAGGATAAATGGAATTTCTTGCTTGAATTTGTTTGAAGTAGCATCTGAAAGACCATGAATAGTTATAAAGTTGGGGTTGAAGGATTCACAATGTGCTGGGATCTAAACTGTATGAACATCAGTAAAGACTTCCAACTTGAATAATTTGTTCATCAAGATCTGATGTATTCTTAAAGTGTTCCCTTAATCTTTTTAAGCAGTGTAGATATTAGTGATCCAGCCCTGCCGGTGGGCTCAAGCGGCCCAGAGTTGGGCCTCATCGCCGAACTCCCATCATTCCTCATTCAGCAGTTGAAGGAGTAACACAACACATGGCGTTTATACTGCTGGGCTGCACCCCTATTTTTGAAATAAGCAATAACTAAATAAATATAATCTGGTCCTGCTGGAGCGACCCAAGGGGCCTCTTATGCCACCATCTGGTGGAAGATCATCTGTGTTGAATCACTCAGTGTTACAGCACTTTCCCATGTGCATACACATGACACTCCTTGGCTTCAGTCAGCTTACGCACCATACGGCGAAACCCTAATACTGCGCATAATTCTACACTGTGAAACTTAAACTTAATTTTTTACCTTGAACCTGTACATCTATCTTAAAGGTGCACTATGTGTTTTTTGGGGGGGAAAAAATAAAAAATAAATAAAAATCATGACTGATTTTTTTCCTGCTCAACAAATTAAATAATCAAACGCTCTTTGTTTTCATGACTGAATTAACAAACTGACCTTAAAGGACAACACAATTTAATACTGCTTTACTTTGTTTATATGTGGCGGACCCAGCCACCTTTCTAGCTTTCTTATTTTCCTCTGAGAGCAGCTTGTTTATTCACTGATTGAAGAAATACATATCTCTAAGTTTGCATTATTACCTCATTAATATTGTACTTAATCAAATTTGAGAGTTTTTGAATTTATTTTGTAAAACTACATAGTGCCCCTTTAAGTCTAAATTGAAGCGTAGTTCTAACCTCATGTACAGGGTCTAGAAAATAGTCATAATTCTTTAGAATGTGTTGCACTTGGTGGGACATTTTAGACCCATGGGACAGCAAAAATGGGTCACACACACACACACACACACACACACACACACACGCACATGCACACATACACACACTATAAATGATGCCCCTGTACTTGAAAAAACAAACGGGTTCCATACAGGATCTCAGAGCTCTGATTGGAGAAACACAAAACCAGCCAACAGAAAAACACGCCACCGCAATTAGCAACAGAAAAACCATTTATCTCAGTGTGAGGGTAAACATATAGAGACAAGTTAGAGAAAATAGAGGAGAGGGAGGGGAGGCTGGTGTTAAAGCCTGAAAGCACAGTAGTGCTCTGACTTTGTTTATGTCCTACAAACCAAATATCTTTAGCTCATACTGATGTTTTTCCTGTAAGTTCAAAAAGAAGTGTTTAGCATTGACATAAGCAAAAAACTACCATCATGAATCCCACTGCCTGAGTCCAAATTTCAGATTTGAGAAACTTCTGTGTGGAAATGGATTCTGAAGTCATTTTTCTTTGCTCTGTTGTTTATAGTTCATTCATATCAAAAGCACCAAAACTGAAAATAAGATTTTTGTTTCTTTGCGAATGAAATCGCACTTTGAACAGTTATTCAATGCCACAGTTAAAATAAATGAAAAGTAACATCATTTATTTAATGTATGTAGTCAACATACAAATTCCAATATTTGTACTACTGATGATTTACAATTTTAAAAAAATGCGTGTCGAAGTAAGTAGGTTTTTTTGTTCTGTTTTTTTTTGTTCTTTTTTTTTTTTGTAATTCATGCACTTCCTACTTTTAACCCCTAGGTGATGCAAAAAGCCAGTCTACATCCAGGGACAGCAGTCTCTCTTCAGTGTGTGTCTCAAGAATAGTGTACAGTGCAGGTTTATAGCAGCTTGTGTGACTGTGTGTTTGGTCCACACAACTAATAAATATGGCATAACACAGGCCCAACTGCACTGGGCTCAGTAATCAATTCATTTAGAATTTCACTTCCTAAAATGTTTTAACTCACAAGAGTCTGGACCAGGTACCATGGGTGCCACCTTTGCTTCCTATCAAAAGGATACTAAAATACAACACCGAGCCCAGCCACAGTCTGTTCACCCTGCTGCCATTCCACCGATTATCCACCGACAGATTATTTATGAATTTGTTTGGATGTTTTTTTTTTTTGTGAGTGGCATAGGGAACTCAAAAGGAGTTTGATCATACAATCTTACATTGTATAATGTAAATTAAATGAATAATGTATTTTGAAATCTTGAAGAGATGGTTAACGAATGGTCAATTCAAAGCAGCAAAGGTCCAGATGTGCAAATCAAAACCTTGATGACATCACATAGGATATTTTGTTGCCACAGTGGACATTGTACAACCTTGAAAGTGAATACTATCTGACAACTTTACATTCCAGTTTTTATATATTCTCTTCATTTAAGGCTGGATGTTCACTTATCAAGAGAAAAAATGTAGGCTATATGAGCCAAAACTAAATGTGACTCTCTTCAGCTTTATTTTGTTGTACAGTATATATTACAATAATTAAAAAAATATATTTTAAGATGCCTTTTTAAAACCTGGCCAGGAAGAAATATTAGATGTTGGCATATAATATTCATGGGCTAATTCTGGCTCATGTACAGGATTTTCTTTCTTTCTCTTTTTTCTTTAACTGTTGGACAACCTGCATTGGGCCGACAAGTCAACTATAACTTTAAAGAAAACTTCAGTTTACTACATGGGACATACAAAGCACTACTCACTACTAAAAAGCTGTATAATGTCCTAACATGGCTCTCTGTGTCTCTTCTAAAGTTTAACAAAATGACCCTGATGATGTTTGAGGATGTCAACCTCGCTATTTGGACCATTTTTTTTACTTGAATTGTTCACCTAAACAAAAAAAGATCATTCTCAGTGCAGTTGCAGAAGAGACTGTTACAATTTTGAAGTTGCTCATCCTCATTCTGCCCAGCAATGTAATGGCAGCTTACATGAAACTGTCCGGATGCAAGTAAAGGAGTAAAACTGACCAAACCAGTATAATATATAATCTTTTGTCAGTGTGTGTGTGTGTGTGTGTGTGTGTTTGTGTGTTAACAGAGGGGGAGTGGTTTATGGAAAATTGGTTCGTCATCGCAATGTTGTTACCATGATGTTGCTATGTGTTGTTGAGACAACGGTGGCGCCAGCTTTGATCAAATGTTGACCAATCTCTGTCAGACACACACTCTCACACACACAAACACACACGCACACTAACACACTTGCACAAACACAGAGACAAGCACACAGTAGTTATTGTCACACACAGTGGCATTCACACACATTAAAATTTTTCACACACACACCTACACACACACAAACACACACAGTCATGTGAATAGCTGTCTGTCTGAAATGACCAAAGGCTGTCCAGGACAAAGAGGGAGTGACAGGCCTCTCTGATTGGTCATGGCAGACTTTGACTGACAATGTGATGGCAGCTGGGTGGAGTGTGTGGGAGCCGCCTCCACCACCTCACAGTTGAGTCTGGTGTGTGTCTACATTTGTGCATGCACTGTTGTTGCTGAGCAGCGCAGACTGGACAAGGTAACAAAAACGAAGACTTCCAGCTGCTTCAAGCTGATGTAAATTGACACTTGAATTTTATACTTCAACTGCTTACAGTGCGTACTTCAGTTTCTTGAACTACTTCTGTTTACCTTACCTTCTCACCAACAGACATTTCAACTGCATTCATCTATTTATTGTCAAATGACATTTAAAATCTTTTCAACAATCACATTCGGACACTTTTCTCGGGGCGTAACCCTTGATCAGCAAAAAAATACAGCTCTTCCAAGCCTTCATACACACATTACTTACACTGCCATCATTTGAACTGTTGTTGTCCATCAGTTTATGTGCCTTACGGATTCTGACTTTTACAAAATTTACACTTCAAATGACACTTCCATCTTAATTTTTCACCAGCCCTTTAATTGATAATTCAGTGCTTTTCAACTCATTCCCCTTCATTTTTTCTTTCAATTCTCAGGATTTTCACTTCAATTACAACCTCAAATATTAAACTATCATTTAAAATTGAGCCTTTTCTTTGTAATATATTAGAATTTGTTTTATACATACACATAACAGAAATATAAAGAAAATATTGGGTTTTCGGAAAGTTACTGGCTGGAATTATTTCTTGGTGAACAATCGTCAGGAGCAGGGACAAAACTGTTATCACATCACAGTTAGCAACAGAAAAAACATTTATCTCACTGTGAGGGAAAAAAATATGGAGACAAGTGGGTGAAACAAATTTAGATACAACATACAACTGGTCTTAATGCTAAGCTAAGCTAAGCTAATCACTCCTGACTCTATCTCTGTACTTAAAGGGACATTATGGACCCCACTGCTTCTAGCCACTCTTTTAGCCACTGATTGGTTGCCTTTGTTGGTTGGGTTGATCACGTTTAGGCACATGGAGTGAGATTGGCTAGGGTTAGGGTAAGACTATCAGAGTAAGCCATCACAAGCACAGAAGGGTGGGTCTTAGCCAGAAAAGCAGTGGGATCCATAAGGATCTGTACTTGAGAGATAAGACACATTTCTTTTCTTACTGACAACAGATCCCACTTAAGTCCCCTAACCAAAAATGTGTTAGTCTGTCCCCCCTTCCAGTCTGTGACAGTCAGCCCGAAGCTCACTGGATCCCTCTCAAAAACGACCATACAGGTCAACTGTGAAAGCAGCTTATTACGACCCATTTTGACATTTCTTGTTAGGTGGTAACCTCCAGTGGCTGAGTAAATCTCCTGTATGAGGAAGTCAGGTGAAGTAGTATAAACATTAAAAAAGGCTGCTGAGGGGGAGGGATGGATGGTTGGGCCAATCAAGCGCAAGATTTTCAAGCAAGTGACTGCTGTTCATGTCCAGTGTGAAACCATTAGTACATTTTGAGCTATCTTAACCTGATATTGATGTTACATCACGTACATAACTGGGGTAACAGAAGAAACATAGCTATTTAAACCTGAACCACAATATTTTTCTCAACAACACCAACAACCTAAAGAGTGAGCACAGAACAAAGGTCCCGTCTATGACACCTGTCAATGAGCAGGTTAACATGCACACTAATAAACCAGTCATTATCTGATTTACCAAATTATTTAAATGTATTCATCATAATACATACAATGCTTTATAGATTGTGAGAAATCCGATAAACACACCAAGGTTTTTGCCCAATGTTTCATTTTATTCAGGGCATGTATTCAGTTAATCTGGTTTCTTTTGTTCTTTTACGTCTGCGCATGTGTAAAAACGTAGAAGAAACTGGATGTTGTTACAACATGAGCGGGAGCACAGGAGGAAAACGTTATTTTGCATGTTTTGCAAACCTAACAAATCCCACATAAGGACAGCCCTGACCGACAGAGATGCCATAATAAGCAATAATAATAATAAGCATAATAAGCAGTAATAAGCAATATCATGTTGAAAGGGTGTTTAAAAACAAAACAAAAAAAACTGTTTTATGCATGTACTTGGAAAGAAATCCAACTAATTGACTGAATCATGTAAACTTGTTTTTTTTGTTTTTTTTGGTACCATTGGTACCATTGGTACGCTGCAACAGTCATGTTGTTTTGAGAACAGTGATATATCACATGATTTTCTTTTTTATTCTCCCAAATTCTTCCAAAAACAGCTTGCCACTGTACATTTCTCAAACAGAAGGGAAATTGTGCATTTGTTTGGTGCTTGAGTGAGTTCACAGCAGCAAGAAGGTGTATGTAGGACCTAAACCAAATAGACTACAGAGACCAAGTTGATATGACAAAAAAATATGGAATACTACAGCTCTTTAGCACACAGACTGATAACAATCCTGAGTGTTATTCCCCAAATCTTGAAATATTCCTTTAATGACAATAGTTGCTAATTTGTTGTTGTTTGTCATTATTCTGCATGGTAAAAATCCAGTTCCACACTAATCCTCTGTCCTAGCTACATGCTATGATGTCTGACTTCACACTGTGGATTCTGCTGTGCAGAGCTACACAATTCACTCCTCTGTATTCACATATGCAACATATAATCTTGATAAAATTAAAGCATGACGATAACAATGATGATGATGTGCCATGAACAATAATAATTGTATTTACATCGGACTAACAAAGTTACAGAGTTTAAATTAATAACTTCCTTTGATACATAAGAATATTATAAACTAACTACAGAGAAACACAAACAGTAACCTGAGCAGGTTCAAATGATGATGATGATGATGATGATGATGATGATGATGATGATTATAGTGATGATGGTGGCTCTTGATGGTGTAATTGAAAAATCTGTGCATATGTGCACATACGTGTGTGGGACAAGCTGATTGACTTCTGCCATGTGTGCACTTCTATGTGTGTGTCTGTGTTTATTTGTGAAATTTATGACCAAAATACAGCTAATTGCAACCACTTGTTAAAGGCTGAGGTCTGCATCTCTTCTTATGTCATATTACACCCACTTGCATGCACACACACACATACACGTGCACACAGACACATACATTTACCACAGAAAGTCGTTATTCCCGACATAAACATAGTGCTAGAGCCAATCATGAACCTACAACTCTTTGAGAGGCATATATCACACACACACACACACACACACACACACACACACACACACACAAACACACACGTGCGCACACACACACACACAAACCATCATGTTCAAGCTAATCATGAGCCAGTGTTCATTTATAATCAATCTCAGACACTTGACACTGGCCATAAATAAACAGACGTGTGTGTGTGTGTGTGTGTGTGTGTGCGTTTGTGTGGTTTCCATATGCCTGATGTGGAATGGAAAGCAGGAAAGTAGTCCCCGCCAGCATCTATCCATCACTTTGACTGTGCTGCAGTTCACGTGCCGTGATTTGCCTACTTAATCTGTATGTGTGTGCGTATTACTCTCTCTGATTGGTTGTAATGTTTAACACATGGCTGTGTGCTGAAGCTTGTTTTCTTACCAACACAGACATACAGATATGTTCGTTTTAAGCAGCCATCCACAACTCGTCACTGGTGAGCAGTTTAGAGTTGAGTTGCCTTGCTCGGGGGCATTAAGCCTTAACAGTTAGTATGACTCAATGAGTCACCAGTTACAAGCAATCTGAGGATTCAAACCTGCGGTCTCCCATTTAAATGCATTAGTCTCTGTAACATTAAATTTAAATACCTTCCCATGCATATGCATGGAGAATTCAACTTGAATTGTGAAAAATTGCGAACATTTAAGTCAGCCCAGATAAAATTCCCTGCTCCTGGGGTTAGACTTTCTGATAAGCAAGAAGCTACTGTTATCAGCTAACTTGTTATAACACAAGCCTTAAGACAGCATTAAAAGATATGTTTGGCCAAAAGTGCAGTGGGAAAAGAAACCCAAGCTGTAACAGATTAGACAGATTAGCTACTATTTTACTTGCAAAACTTGTGTTTCAAACAAACTCTTCTGTTTATGGGTCTAGTTTTTTCCTGATCAGTGTGGCTTGAGAGGTGAAGCACAAATCACAATGCAGAAATTGTTCAGATACTGACTGAGGGTCCTCTGGGTCCTTTGTTCCTGTGACTATTTGGCTACTAAAGGTAATTTATGTGGAAAGGCGTTTACAAACGTCTGTGGTGTACATCTTATTTCTTGAGAAGGCAAGTAAAGAGGATATTAATCTGTAAAGCCATAGTACTCAGACAGTTTGTAAAAGTTTGTGTTTGTTGAGCAGGGGAGCTTAACTTGATCTTTTTGACAGAATCAGGTTGACAGGTATGTGTTTAAAAAGCTATTTTTGAGACAGTAAGGTTAAATTGGTCTTTGAACGGCATCTCAAGATTTTATAAAGATTTATTGAGTAAAAATGGCTTGATTAATCATAATTTGGTATTTCTTCGCAAGGAAAGCTGGCCAGTTTTTATAGCCAGCCATTTAAACAGCTAGTTAACATCCATTAAATCTTTTAAGTTTTGATCATGTACCGAAAAAGTAGATACAGTTTGTGTTCACATTAAGACATTCAGAACTGATTCAGTTGAATTTGTGTTATCAGTAAAGTTAGACTATAGCCTCAGCAATGGCACCACTGGTGTTTTGTAGACAAATACATAGATAATGATCAGTATGAACACATGTTACACAGCTTTTTATCCACAATTACATAATTAATTCATGCAAAGGAGGAGGAGCTCTGTCTGTCTGTCTGTCTGTCTGTCTGTCTGTCTGTCTGTCTGTCTCCCTCTCCATTTTCTTCTCCATCCATTCATTCCCAGATGGACCGATTGTCTTGGTGCTCGCCCTCTGGTCACATTTGACCTGGAAGTGCTGTGATTGGTCCAAAGGTCACTTGGCTGGCTTCCCATTGGTGGAGAGGTCATTCCATTGGCCTCCATAGGTCCCACCCCCATCCATCACTGTCACCATGGCTTCTGTTGACACCATTATTAAAAGTCATGTGAAAACTGTGTGTGTGTGTGTGTGTGTGTGTGTGTGTGTGTGTGTGTGTGTGAATTCTGGTATGAATGTGAATGTGTGTAAAAACAAAAAAAAAAAGAAAAGGACAGAGGTGACTCTGTCTACCTGTCTCTACAAAACTCTATCATGTTGGAAACTGTAAAAGTTTCCAAAACAGTAAAAGTTTCAGACAAAGACTTTCCCGGCATTTTATCACCATGTCTTTTGGTGTAACTGATGAGTACTTGCGGTATTTGTCATTTCAGAGCAACTTGACTTGAGTTAAATTTGATTAAATAATTTTTTAATATACAGATTTTTATTGATTTTTAACAAGAGAAAATGTTACACATTTCAACATAATATTTATAATCAAGAATAAAATAATAAGAACAGTAATAAATAAGATTGCCATCCATCCATTCCCAGCAGGGAATGTTTCAATGTCCCTCAACCTGAAATTACACACAGAAGTTCCCTTATCATTGTACTGAATACAGACACAGACACAGTATTGATGAGTATGGCTGCATATAATGATCACGTCGACTTTACAATTTCACAGCAGTATAGTGGTACATGAAGTGCAATAATTAAGCAATATGATAAAAGAGAGAGAGACAACTCCTGATTGAATGTGGCCATTGTAAGAAGCATTGGCCCCTCAGCCTAACTGAGTCAGTTCCCCAGGCAAGTCATCAAGCAGAGGAGACCACATTTCAGTAAAAAACCTCTCATTGCTATTCAGAACGGCACTGATTCTCTCATGGCAGAGGACCTTAAATACTGTAGCTCCCCATACTACAATGTGGGAGGAGGAGGTTTATCTTTAATGTAGTTGATCAAAATACATTTTCTGGTCAATAGTAATCATTTGTAACATAGTTTAAACTGTAAATGTGTCAGAGTGACCTGCTCTGTGGGGACACCAAGAATGAAAAGGCCTGGGTCTCTCTTATTTCTTACCCTGAAGATGCCACCCAGTTCTTGAGAAATTATTTTCAGGCCATCAGGAACCTCTCAACATCACTGTATATATCTGGATCTGAAGGATGCAAACACTTAGACATTACAAAAGGACAGAGTGTTTTTGGGGATACTGAATTCTGACTGTAGCTATTGGAAAGTCATTAGTGTGCTATCAAGGTACAAGTCTCCAATAACACATACTCTGTTATTGTGCTAAAGGTCAGAAGTATTCGGAAGGAGACCTGGGGGAAAATCCTGATTCCTCATGAGGCGGGGGTCGAGAGAGGTACAACTTCGTCAACCCAAATATTTACAGATTTCTTGCCACTCTTATTTTGCTGTATACAGTTGGATTGTTCTTGATGTCATAAGGTAACTTTTTTCCATCACTCACGACCAAGCTCCATAATTAGGAAGGCAGAGAGGACCAGGAATCTGGACAGGGACTTGATTGAACATGAGCATGTAACCATTCCAATAGGAATAGTAGTGAGCATGACATGACCAGTTGTAAAAAAATATATTTGACAGGGCCACACCTCCCATGTCAGAGGGCAACTGCAGTATTTTCATTTTCTGTATCGGCCTCTTGCCATACCATATTGTAGTGGATTGCCTATATATAATTTAGGGGTGCCAGCCAGAGCATCCTCTGACAATCTAATGTTTGAGATTTGTCTTTGAAGGTCAATCCCCCACATGGATACATGAACCAATGCTCCACAATGTCCTGAACTCATTTTGTAAATCCGAACCACCAGACAATGTGCAAACACATAAACAGAGCAATAATCAGAACAACAATGCAGATACTTGAATAAATCAATGTATTTTTGCAATAAACAAAATCAACCAACAAAAAATTTCCTTTTCAGGCAAGCTCAAACAATTAAAAGCAAAGTCAGAATGATATTCACTCTAAACAAAGAGTCCAGGGCTCAACATAAAATCACCTTTAAGGAATTTAGCAGGGAATAACCAAAAACAGAAGCTAAGTCAGTTCAGTTTAGTTAAATCTCCAAATCTCACTTTGAGTGAGACATCAGCACTTCGTCTTCATGCACTCAGGAAACGCTAGTGAAGATCTAGTCTTGCCAAGGTCTGAGGTTGTGAGGAGGCCTGAACGGCAGATTAACTGTAGCTCAGGTATTTTCTCCTACTGACTGAACATAGGGCCACACAGGGGCGGTTCCTCGTATGTCCAATATGAGCAGCCGCCCAGGGCTGCATTTGTGGAGCGGCCACAAAAAATTTGAACTCACGCATAACGGAAACACTAGCCAGTATTGATATTTCAGGTTTTGTTAAAAACAACAAGATGTCATCCGCATAAAGTGTGATTTTGTGACCTGCTCCCCCAGCTTTCATTCCATGCACATCTTGGTGATGCCTAATGGTCTCAACTAGATGCTCGAGTGCTAGTGCAAAGAGCAGGGGAGCTTCCTCACTCTTGTCTCAAGCAATTTGGAGAGCAATTTAGCATCCACACCTGTAACAGGCTGTGTATAGACCCAATTCCAGGAGCGGGAGTTGGTGGGGCTGCTGACCTAGGAATAGAAACGGGTGGAGGAAAGGGAGTCGGCTGGGCCGCTGACCTAGAAACAGGAATGGGTGCAGGAACGGGTGTCAGCCGGGCCACCAACTGGGAACCAGAGTCCCCTCTAGCAGCTAGGCAGCTGGGAAGGCAGGCACGATGTGGGCGGGAGCCAGGCTTTCTTGTGGGAGCCCGCTTGTAGGCCAGACAGGTCTCCCAGATTCTGCATCATGGTGGTGGAAAGGCTTTGCCAGGACAACCACAGGGAAAACAGTATCCAATGAAGCAGTGGAAAATCTCAAAACTGGGGCCAGAAGGCATGTGAGTTTACCGGGGATCCGATAAGATGAGTTGGTAGGGGTAGACAGGGTTGGCAGCAGGAAATCAGTCTGGAGAGAAGGGCTGGAGAGTCTTGCATAACAGGGGAAGAACAATTCAGCAAAGAGTGTCCGTGGGGATGGTTGATTAGAGATGAGTAGCAGCTGTGAGAACAGATGAGTGGAGTTGGCTGATTAGGTGAGAATGGCTGGTGACAGGGCATGCAGAAGTGAGCAGGAAACCAGATGGATAGATAGATATATAGATACTTTATTCATCCCGAAGGGAATTGAGAGCTATGCCAAACTGTGACAACACCAATAAGGCTGATGGGCTTCAATGAATTGCAGACATCAGGTGGTTTGTCTTTCTTTAGGATGATTGTGGTAATGCTGAGCATACACTGTGTGTGCTTTGTTTTGATAAGCTACGGTCCGCACTCCATTCTGTCATTTCCTGTTTTTATGTTTTGGGTTACTGGCACGAGAATAGCGCCACCCGATGTTTAGGAAACTTATTGCATTTCGTGCAGGCGCAGAACGTATACGCTACTGTGTAGCTGGGGCAGTGTGTTTCAATGCAACTTTTCTACTGCACGGATCCGACGGAGTGGTCAGATGAGGAAGTCGGATAAGGAAATCGGCCTTGGGCGGTGTGTGGGGGCCTTAAATGGGAGCAGATCCCTACTGCCAGGCTAAGACTAAGTTGGGCAGACACTGTGCATATTCAGACTACACATTTTCATTTGACTTTCTGCCCCCCAAGAACCTGCCACTGTTTTGCTCACACTATGTGGATCATTTCTCTACTTGAAGCTTACACAGAATGTAACATTGTCCATTAACAATTCCAACAAAGTCTATTCAAACAAGATGGCCGCATCCTCAACAGTGATGACAATAAGGAAAGTCTGGATGTCAGAAAGATGCAAATAATGTGGTTTCTATTCTGCAGTTCAGTTTTGTATCACAGCTTCAGCCACAATATGTAAATTACTTCAGCAATGATATTAAAACAAGCTCACTGCAGGTTAAACAGGACAATGGAACTGTTCAAACAGCAAGACAGCCAGTCAGCCATTTCTGACCTGCCAGGCGTCGTGACCCTCCTCAAACTGTATGTCAAGTGACAACAGAGCCAGAAATTCTGCCAAATTCTAAAATCCAGGGCCTACCAATTTAGTGTCAAAGTCTGTAAAGGGATGATGCCACTGTCAGCCTCAGACTCATTAAATCAGACAGGAGCAGAGCACACACATCGTCGAGGGAGCAGGAGGACGCTTCAAAATTGGGCTGCATTCTGGGAATTAACAGCTAATTAAACTGGCGGCCTTCTGTCTGTGTGTGTACTCTGTGTATATTCAACTCTTATATGTGGGTGTGTCTACAAACAGAAATGACAGAACTCCCTCATTTTGTCTGTGTGTGTGTTTAAGACCATATCCTGTCGGAGTGTGTGTTAGTCTAGCTGTGTTTCTGTGGGTGAGGAGCGCTGACTACAGATTTGATAGGTGGTTAACAGGCTCTCCTGCAGTATGCAACAGAAGGCCAGAGGAGTCTGTGTGACTGCCTCAAAACTATCCTGTTAGAATTTAAAAGGCAAAAATAAAAACAGGAAGAATGAATTGATTATTATACAATGCTCTGAGTGTATACTCGATTTTGATTTCCTCCACGTTATAAATAATTCCTGATGTACGGACTTCTATAACTACTTAAGTAGCTCCAGTGAAACTGTCTGTTCAACGTTCTAAATTGATGCACTATAGCCTGTAACTAAAATGAGTGGCATTGTCATCAGCTGGCCGAACACACCTCGATGTTGGAAATAAATGAAATGAAATCTTATTTATGCGACTAATTGTAGTCCTTCGGTTCATCATCCTCTTAACACCACAGGATAGTGCCTTAAGAAATAAGCTGCAAGAAGAAGCCTTCACTGATACTTTGTATCAGAAGCGATTATCTCACATCCCATCTGCTGTTCAACTCACTACTTCCTGATAATTGTTAAGTGTTGCACATGTGGATTTAATCTCAAATGCTGGGAGAACTTTGCTTTTGGTGACACTTAGATCATGAGCCACAACATACAGCATACTCCTTCCAAAGACACAGTGAACCAGAATTGTACGTACAGTGTCTATGTAGGTACAAGGGGAAAGATGTGAAGTTAGGGAGGAAGAATTTAACAATCTGAGACCTTTTAACTTGTGTTTTGCTAACCGGTACTTATTCTATTCTAATAATAATGACTACAGTATGACCTATAGTACTGAGCAACAAGGCTAGAATTTCGAAAGAAGATGATGTATAGAGTTCAGACTACAGCAAAAAGAAAGGATTAGCCAACTACAACTTAATCATGCAATGATATGAGGACTCTTTGGTGGTGATGTCATCTCATGTTTTGTGTAGGTGAGAGGTGTTTATGTTCATGTTGTATATGTCTCGATTTAGTGTGGTCACGCTGTATAGTTGTTGATTTAGTTTTGTTTAGATTTTAGTCCTCTGACAACAATGTGGGGCTTCTGCTCCCCTCAAGTGCAACTGCATTTTCATTACTCTGAACCATCGATGGACTTTCATTGTCCTCAGCGCAGACAGTCCACCTGCATCATTGTCCTCAGTCACAAACGGTCCCGTGCATCATTGTCCTCAGTCACAGACGGTCCACCTGCATCATTGTCCTCAGTCAAAGACAGTCCACCAGCATCATTGTCCTCAGTCACAGACGGTCCCGTGCATCATTGTCCTCAGTCACAGAGGGTCTACCTGCGTCATTGTCCTCAATCACAGATGGTCTACCTGCATCATTGTCCTCAGTCACAGACGGTCCACCTGCGTCATTGTCCTCAGTCACAGACGGTCCCGTGCATCATTGTCCTCAGTCACAAACAGTCCACCTGCATCATTGTCCTCAGTCACAGACAGTCCACCTGCATCATTGTCCTCAGTCACAGACGGTCTCGTGCATCATTGTCCTCAGTCACAGACGGTCCACCTGCATCATTGTCCTCAGTCACAGACAGTCCCGTGCATCATTGTCCTCAGTCACAGACGGTCCACCTGCATCATTGTCCTCAATCACAGACAGTCCACCTGCATCATTGTCCTCAGTCACAGACGGTCCACCTGCATCATTGTCCTCAGTCACAGACAGTCACGTGCATCATTGTCCTCAATCACAGACAGTCCACCTCCAATAAATTAAATAAAAATAAATATAAATAATCATAATTTCCTGTGTCAACAAAAAGCCTCCACATTGGCACTGTCTTCATATTTGACAAAATTAAACTTGACAAAATATCAATGAAATTTGACAAATTCAGCAATGAAACTTATTACACAGTTAACACAGTCAACTTAATATCTCAATTAAACCATTGCACACACACAGTCTCCACATTTAAATCAGTGTGATATATACTGAAGTAGCCTAGTAGTTGTATCAAGATCTGCATGTAATCAAGAACTGACTGTCAAATCAAATTCAAAAATATTTGGACAATATTTATTGTCATTTAACATTTAATTATACAGATATATAATACTGTAGATATGTATTATGTTCTTCTCTCTTTAAGGAAAAGAAGGGCTGCATTTAATATAAAATAGTAAAAGCAACATAATGTTTATTGCCTGGAATGCACAGATTTGATTGGCTGAGTAGCATCACGTGGGATGGCTTAACTCGCATGCAATTGGTCAGTCGATTTCCTGATCCGCTAAACCAGTACTGTAAAGTCTAGAAAAGCAGCGGTAATCTGAGGCCTTAATAACATCCTGAAAACATTTTCAAAATGTTGCTTTGAGAATGTTCTTCCTTTGTTATTATTAGGAACAGTTTTAAACTTCCACACCAACAAGGTGACTGTCTCATGGATGTTGTGGCAAAATCTGAAGTTTAACTGAAAGAGTTATATCACAGTCGACTGATTGAGTTGAAAACAGGAAAGGAGAGGGAGAGATTCTAAATAATTGATGCAGATTAGGATTGTCATTCTTCCAGATTAAAGCTCTGCTGTGTTCATTTTCATGCAGAAAAATGCCAGTTCATCAACAAAAATGATAATGAGCAGTGATAGCCCCCATGGCAAAACAGAAACAGGAAGGAGTGCCACTTAAAGAGACAAACATTTACAGTACTACAAGTGAGATATAAAAGTACCACCCATAATGTTTGATAGTCAGGTGATCTCTGTGCAGTGAAGAGCAACAATCAACTCTCAGCAACAAACATGCGAAGGAGAGAGAATGTAGATGAGTTGGCCCTTGTCAGCAGCTTTTGGGACAAATGAGCATGCAGAAACAGCTGTGGGGATTCTTCTCAACAGCAGGTCCTGGAAGGCATTTAAAGGTAGAGGGTAAAATGAATGCAGCAAGATATAGGGAGATCCTGGACGACAACCTGATTCAGTCTGCAAGATAGACTTGTAGTCAAGACCGCCTAAACCGAGACCAAGACACTACCAAGACCAGAGAGTATCAAGACCAAGACCAAGGCCAAGACAGACCAAGTCAAGACCAAGACTTGTTCAGCTCGAGACCGAGACCGAGACCAAAAAAAGACTTTTTTTTTGCCATTTTGCATGAGTTGTAGAACCCGCACGCAGGTACACCAAAAAATGCATTAAATTAAATGCAAAATACAAATAGTTTATAGTACAAATAGTACAAAATTGTACTTCAAATTGTACATTAACAAGAGGAAGAACTGGTCACCTTGATGTGTGCAATGGCATCTCAATTATAACACACTTTATCAAGTTGTAGTTGTAGCTGTAGTTTAGTGGGACAAGAACAATATAACACAGACATCACAAAGAACAGATACATAAACATATACATTCAAACTGTAGAACAAAAGGCATACTACATCATGAATGCATTTATGTCTTGAGTAGCCTTGTAGTCAAGACCGCCTAAACCGAGACCAAGACACTACCAAGACCAGAGAGTATCAAGACCAAGACCAAGACCAAGACCAAAGATTGTCGAGGCCGTGACAAGACCAAGACCACGGAAAAGTGGTCTTGAGACTGGTCTTGAGACCGAGAACGGTCTCGAGAACTACAAGTCTACTGCAAGAGAACAACAAGTTGGGAGAAGATTTATTTTCCAGTCAGACAATGAGCCAAAGCATACAGTGAAAGCTTTGCAGAAATGGTTTAAAGACAACAAGGTGAATGTTCTGGAGAGCTGAATCAAAGGCCAGGCTTCAATCCAAGACATAATTTGTGGCTGGACTTGAAAAGGGCTGTTCACGCCCGATCACTGTGCAACCTGACAGAGCTTGAACAGTTTTGCTGAGAAGAATGGAGTAAAGTTGCAGTGTCCAGATGTGCAGGGCTGATTGAGACCTATCCACTCAGATTCAGTGCTGTGATTGAGGCCAAAGGTGCATCTACTTAATACTGACTTGAAGGGTGTGAACACTCCTGCATGCTACTGCAATCACTTGTGAGTTTTTCATTTTTTGCTTGTAAAAAAAAAAAAAATGTTTTTTGTGAATCTTTTGTCAAAAAACACAAATTATATTGACCATGATTTCAATTTTAAAAGCAATAAAAGGGAAAAACATCCTAGGGGGTGAATTCTTTTTATAGGCACTGTATGTCATCACTACACCAATCTATTGCTAACTTGATGAGTTTCCCTTTTTGCAATAAAGACTACTAATGGGGAGTTATTTCTTCTTAAGGAGGTCTATATCTATAAGGTCTGGGCCCTAAGGTCTATATGTTACTGTGTTGTAAAGTAGGCCTACATATTGGGCACTCATGTGATCTCACACCCAACCCTTCAAATGGTCCAGTTACCCTTTAAAAGTAAAGCTTGCTGACAAACATTTCAAATATTCAGAGTTTTGGACTGTTAATGTTGTGAAATGGTTGCTGGCTGGTTTGTTTTAGGAACCAAAACTCTTCCTCTGTCTTTGAATGCTGCAGCAACAACTATCTTCCAAGCCACTACAGAAAGTGAAAGGCAAATGTTTCATGCTCCTTTACAAAAT